>SNQJ01S0073173.1:34889-46411 GCA_010110895.2 Picea sitchensis | reverse complement strand
CCCAAGAAGACTTAATTTTATTCCTATCTTGGGGATTACCTCTTACAGATAGAGCATCTGTGTTATGACTATCCATGATTTTCTGCCTCATCTCTTCTTATAACAAGGATGAAACTACATCCTCATACTTCAATGAAAATTGAGTGGCACTACCAATTGCTACAACCCAATTATCCCAGGATATTGTCAAAGAACATAACAAATTAATACACTTATCTTCTTATGCAAGCATAATATTAACATATCCAAGTTGACTTACCAGAGTATTGAAGGCATTTAGATGCTCTATCACATAATCTTCATATTCCATCCTAAGATGATACAACTTATTTTAAAGAAACAACTTGTTTACTAGGGACCTCGACTGATATAAATTACCCAACTTTTTCAATAGGTCCTTGGCTGTAGATTCTCCTGACACATTTAGTAACATTGACTCTTCCAGGAATATTCTAATCACACCCCTTGCTCTAACCAGCTTCTCCCAATCTTCTTTCTACATACCAATAGATTGAGTACTAGTAGTTTGTGTACCAGTAGATTGTGTACCAGTGGTTTTTGTACCAATAGGTTGTGTACCTGGATCCACAATGATACATTGTTTTTTGTCTACAAGAAGGTCCTCCATCTTGAGATTCCATAGCTCAAAGTTTTGACCGTTGAACTTCTCAGTCTCAATTCTAGAATTGTTCACCATTCTCTTTAAATACATGAATTATCCATGTGGATATCGGTGGCCACCCACCTATTCCAACTATCTCAAAACAGTTCTTTGGCAATTTACTATTTTTAGCAGTTTTTCAGGTCCCAAACTTCTGGGGCCATTTTGAGGACCTAAACAACATTTTTTTACGATTGGGCACCTCATTGATAGCCAAAGGCTTTGATTGAGCCTATGAAATAAATCTCCTCATCAATACCTTTCCAACGAGCTATCGTGCGCCCTAAATGGAGATCGTATGCAAAAGTTACGACCCCGGGAAGTTGATGTACTATATTACCCCAACGGGGCCCATGTGACTTTTGGAACTTCATCTCCCAGGGTTAGGTTTTTGGATGTCTAGGGTTTTGGAATTCATGTTTATTTAAAAATGCCTCAGAGCCTCATTATACTCATCTTCTTATGAAAGAGCATAGCCATCACATCTCTTCTCAGTGATAAGTTGTCACCATTCTAGTGAGTCTCTTTCACTCTGTAATTTTACAGTTCTGTACATTTCACTCATTAATAGAAATTGTGTATTATTGTATATTTGTGCCTATTGTTATATACATCTGATATATCTCTGTTATATTATTGTATCTCTTGGAATATCTCGTTATATTTCTTTATTATATCTATGCTCTCATGTTGTGCCAAAAATAATCTGGATCAACGAATCACCACTACAAATATCCCACTGAACCCAGGTTTATCACAGACCCAAGTTAAACTTGATCTATCAATCCTGAGCCAAGCCATCAACAACAAAGGACTCCCCATGAAGCCAAAAACATGTTTTGATACCACATGTAAGTTTAAAACCTATGAAGTAAAACAATGCATACATATTCTTAAGCAAAACAAAAATTAATCAATGGATCATACACATAGTACACAAAGATTTACACTGGAAACCATTAACCGGGAGAAAACCAACCATCCTTGGTGTCGCACCTCTCAACTCTTCATTGTATTAATTTCACCATTTGCAATACAATATATACAAAATTGTAGGCATTCAACAGCTACCAAAACCCTAATTCCTTAATTCAGGATTAATTTAGAAAACCACTAAAAATAGAGAAAAATGCTAAAATAACAAGGCCCAACCCACACGTACACTGCTACTAGGGAGGGATCATTGGATGTGATTGTAAAATATAACGCACATCCCCACACACATGCAAATAATATAACACCTACCCAACAAGATCATGTATTTATATGTGTATCATATTAATAAAAGATATTTCACATTGATCTACATTCTGGTGCATTCTAACAGTGGTATTAGAGCACCTATAGTTCTTAGGTCTGAATCAACCTATGGTAGTTGTCCATAGTTGAGTTCACCTCATCTAGAAATGTTTGTCTCGTTTATTCCCTTGGGCATGTTGACATGCATGAAAGATCCATTCAAGCAATTAAGGGAGAACGCCCGATGGCAGGTCCCAATTAGACCCACTCTCATTTGGGATAACATTTCCGACTAGAATATTAGCCTAGTTGTTGATCTAAACTAATTATCTAAATATGAATCTTAGAATAGAATTTTCTCGGATGAATTAAAATTCTAAAGAACTAAACTAGACTAAAATGATTAATTATTGTCCTAAGATGCATTCCTAATCTATCTTATCTTATCTTGATCAGGAGCGAGCTATAAAAATAAGTGCAGTTAAACATAATATCAGTTGCACATAATTAATTCGTGGAAGCAAGAAATAAATAAACTTAATAATATAATAAGTCAGATACAAATAATTGATTCACCAACTTATTGTATTATCGTTTCACATGGTAAGAAAATAATGGAAACAATGGACATATATAAATTAGTCTAGAAGTAGTTCATATAACTAAAATACACACATTCACATAAATAAACATGCATAAACAAAATAGCCTCATTCGTACACATTTGTACCCAAATCTTCAAAGTGTCTCATGTTCAAATTCGCATACTGTAGTAGTATTGTCTTGATACAATCCGAGTCCAAAATCCCTCTCTCATTTACAATCATGTCTTTTATAATTATTCAGTGATTGTTTACATTCTCGAGATTCCATCATAAGTAAAAATTGGCTTACAAAAAGAAACTCTTCACATTCCTATCCTCATTAGGATTACAAACAGAAAAGATGAGACATGTGGATCAGTTATGAAAAATGGGATCATCATGGGTTCTTTTGCATCTCCATCTAGTCCCAACATTCCTTCCAAAGCGAGTAATTGTCCATGATCTTCTTTAATTTCTTTGATTGCATATTTTCAATATCCAATACTCCATCACAAACCTTGGTGGAAACCTCTTTCTTCATTTCTTTTGTTGTGCGTTTAATGAAATCACGGGTCATAGTGATGAGCTTGACAAGTTTCAACATATATTCTTCCATGCATTCTTTATTTACTTTAGTTAAATGCTCAACATTCAATCTGCTATTCTCTATGTGCTCCTCTACCTCAGTTATCCTGATTTTGGCAAGTGGTGCTTCATCAAAGGGGGGGCATCAACTGCATCCTGAATTCATCAAGGAGATCATCTGAACTATTCCATAGTTTTTTGCATGCCTTAGATGTTGTCTTTTGGACGGCTTGGATATCCTCTAACATGAGCTTCCAAGTATCGAAGAATAATTGGTATTTTATCCTTTCTTTTCTAGAATAACATGGCAATGTGGCTGGGGGGATTTTGTACATTCCTTGCCAATCGATGATCATGTCGAATGCATCATTTTAATTTTGGTGTTGATCCCTAATTACAACTATTTGGTCTTCAAGTCTCAATTGGTCGTCCCGATCATCCTGCATATCATTTAGAAGGAATAAACATTCTTTCTACTCAAATATAATCTTCTCACTAAGTTATGTTGCCTCTACTTTGATGACCTCTAAATCCAGATTATTTTCCCTGTTTTCTTGCATGACTTCTTTAAGCTTTTCATTTAATACGAAGGCTTTGTTTTTCAATAGATTGTTTGGTTTCATATAGATCAGTTTGCAAATGAGATACCTCCTTTGCATGTTCCCTCTTGATCTGTTGAGTTTCTTCACCAAGCTTTGCCTTTGTAGATTCCAAGTCTTTCAAATGGGTGTCCCATTCCAATTGTGCTTTTTGATTAAATTCAACATTCATTTCATCCTTCTTGGTTTGAAATGCTCTGTTGAGTTCTTTTGTCTTGAAATTATCAGCAACCTTGGTGGCTCTTTCAAAATTTGAAGACAACTCATCCCTTACAGCTTGCACAATTTTCTAAATTTCTTCCTTGTTCAGTTTGTCCTTTTTCTCAATAGCTTTTAGGAATTTTGCAGAGATGTTATCCTTCTATGTTTTCAACTCTATCTCCAGCTCGGTGATTCTAGTTTTGGCTGCACTTAAGGCAATGGTAACCTCAAGGATGGATGAAGCATTCAAACCTGCAAATGCATGGAGAGTAGAAGTTGCTTGTACAACATTTTCCTCTGGGTCAAGCCCAACTTTCCATTCAAAAACTCTTCCTTCAGATGACCTAGATTTAGAATATTCTCCCCTTTTTATTTTGTTCGACCCTTTTTTTATGCTCTTCATCCTGTCATCGTAGTAATAGTCTCCAACAACCACGACAATACCTTCAAAACTCAGAATTTGTGAGGAAAATGTGGTATTACCTAGGATGACATTAAGGGGGGTGTATTCATCGGGCAAAATGTTCACTATGCCCATATTAGGATTTGATGGGATGCATGTGGTTTCGCTTAATTCCTTTTTCTTATTATTCTCCAATTGCTCATCTTCCTTTCTTTTATCTTTTGCTTCAATTGTTGCTCTTTCACTTTCTCTTTTATGGGCCTCAACTTATTTAGCGAGTCTTTTGGCCTCTTCTTTGGTTGTTGATTTGTCACTTACTTTTTTCAATGCCTCGTCTTCCTCAAATTTCCTTTTATCTTATGCCTTGAATTTTATTCTATGATAATCCACATCAACTTTCATCCTCTTCTACTCCAATTTCCCAACTTTCATGATCTTCTCTTTCTCTTTGGTGATTAATTTATTTTGATCCTCTTGCAAAAATATTAGAAACTGGCCCTGATGAAACTTCTTCATTTCTACTTGTTCAGCTTCAAGTTCTTTCCTGGCAACATCATTATGCAATTTCTGCAATACCTCAAACTCCTTTGAACCTGTCTTCATCAAAATCTACCACGTGAATATTAGAATGGTTAAGACCCATAGATCTAACTGTTGGAATACTGAGAGGGGCGAGAGTGAATCAGTATGAGCACTTTATTATCACTTTTAACCACAATGTGTAATCATTAATTTCATCAGCATTATATCATCAATATATCATGAGCAATATAAATCAATAGAGCATAATAGTCATCCACAAAAACACATTACACCAAGATTTATGTGGAAACCCAAACGGGAGAAAACCACATAATGTATTTCTTATATATCAAAAGAATACATTAATTGGAAGAACTAACTTCCCAATTCTCTAGCTACAACTGGAAGGAGGCTATGACCCCCTATTTATAGGCTCCAACCTGAACGAAGCTACAACTCCTTGAATTCTCTAGCTCCAACTAGAAGGAGGCTACAACCCCCTAATTCTTAGGATCCAACCTGAAGAAAGATACAACTCCATCTGTTCTTAGACACCAATCGGAAGGAGTATACAATCCCCTTTCCCTGTCCCATCCGGTTTCCCTTATCCAGGTGGATATTAGTGGCCACCCACTTATTCCAACTGGCTCCTCTTGTCAGTTTTTAGTTCATCGTGTTCTTCTGTACTTTTTTGTAATTGTGGGTTATACACTTTTTGGGTTGTATGAATCCCTACACATATTCCATGTGGAGACTGGTGGTCACCCACCTAATTTGACTAGCTTATTTTGGAAGTTTTCATGTCAGCACATCTTTATGTACTTCCAGGGCTGTTTTGAGGCCCTAAACAATGTTTTTTTGGTGTTCCACGATCAAACTACTGATGAAGTTATGTTTTGACAAAATAATGCGTAGTTATCAAAAATACCTTTCCAACGGGCTATCACACGCCTAAAATGGAGATCGTATGCAAAATTTACGACCCCAGGAAGTTAATGTACTAACTTACCCAAACGGGGCCCACATGGCTTTTGGTGTTTCATCTCCTAGGGTTATATTTTTGGATGTCTAGGGTTTTGGCATTCAGTTTTATCATAAAAATTCCTTCAGAGCCTCATTATAATCATCTTCTTGTGAATGAGCGTATCCATCACATCTCTTCTTAGAGATAAAGATGCCACCATTCTAGTGAGTCTTGCACTTTGTATTTTTACAGTCTCTTTACAATTCTTTCATTAATAGAAATCAAGTATTGTTGTATTTCTCTGTTTTTGGAAATTTTCATGAGTACTTCATTGTAATAAATCTTCTTTCATTTTGTTCTGAAAATAATTTGGATCAGTGGTATCAGAGCAGGCTAGTCTTGATCATTTTTTAGCACATGTCCTCGATGAGGTCCGAGTATAGCAAGTTGGATCTCGAGCTTGTCACTCTTGAGGACAATCACTCTTGCACGCCCAAGAAACCCTCGATGGAGGCAGAAAAGAAAAACTACGGAGCATAATATTTTATTAACCTGTTGCTTGAGCAAGCTCTTGCGTGACAAAGGGACGAAATGATCAAGAATTTTGCACACATCCTTCAATGCCTGCCGATAACAACAAGAGCTTCTTCATCAAGTGGCCATTTTGGAGGAACCCCTCCCTTCAAGGTACACGTTAATTTTGATATTCCTATATTTTAAGGTCAAATAGATGTGAATTCCCTATAAAAATGGTTAAATATATTAGAAGGTTGTTCAAAAAATTTCCGACAGGGAAAAGATCACCTTCGCACTTCTCAAGGCTCTCCCCATGTCAAATATTGGTGGGAAACTTACTGGGAGAAAATTTCCACAGAAGAATATGGAATATATAGGACTGATCCCACTTGGGATTTTTTTGTGGATGCAGTCAAGGAACAATACTATCATGTTGATAACTACGAAGACCAATACATAAGATGGACCACATTATGGCAAGAGAAGAGCCAAACAGTGTTGGATTTCACAAATCATTTCCATACCTTGCGCACCAAGCTGGGTATCAAAGACTCCAAGAGACATCTAGTTTTGAAATACCCTGGGTCTCTACATAGGTACATCCAAACCAAAATTGATTTCCTAAACATCTCATCATTGGGAGATGCCTATCGATATGTTGTCAAAATCAATCATAAATTTAGGCACCAGAACAAATTGGAATTCGGGTCTGCAAATATGCAACAACTAAAGCATGGTAAAGACAACCCTAACCAACAACCTCTAGACAACCAGTCCAAGACACATGAAAAGAAGGGTAAAGGAAATATGAAAAATCACACTGTAAGTGGTGTGAGTTCCACAAAATCCCCTGGAACAACACCGATGAATGCCACTCGAAACAATCATTGGTGGTCGAGGTCAAAGACACGGAATCAAACCCTGATTCAGAATCCGATCCAGAAAATATTGAAAGTAGACAGATTATTGACGTAGACCCCACTGCTACTTTCAAAACTACATAAATTCAACCAAAAGAACCAGTAGATTCTGAAGAAGGGGAGCACCTCTTCCATTCATGGATGTGGGTGAAGGGGACCCTGTTGCATTTCATTGTTGATAACGACAACTAGAAGAACCTCAAATCAGCTAAGGTCATCAAATAGTTTAGGTTGTCGACAACACCACACTCACAGCCATACAACATCGGATGGCGTCACCAGAGATGAGATCTTCATGTCAGCCAACAGTATCGCATGTCCTATGGCATCCAACCCTTCAATAATGAGGTAGTGTGTGATGTTTACCCTCTTGATGTTTGTGATGTTGTTTTGGGCCAACCATATATGTGGAAACATCATGTTGTCTATGAGTCTAGACCCTGTAGTGTCATTATTACTCTGGGAGGTCAGCTCTATAGGATACCATAGGTAGTTCTGACTACTGTTCCACCAAAAAAATGTTGCAAGGTGATCTCTCATACTGCAAAATTCATCCTCTTCACAATATGTTCAAAGGATGCATAGAAGGCCACTACAACCATTGCAACCTCAACACCTTCTATCCAGCAGAAGCAGATTGTAGAAGAGAAAGAATATATTGTTTCTTCACCTACAATGGTTCCCACACAATATCTTGCCAATCCCAGAGACAATAGGCTGGTGGAACAAATTCAACCTCGCCAACAATAGGTTTGTTACAGTCTTCCACAGACCAAGCAGCACAACCTCTCCAAAAAGGCATGCAGCTCACCAAGATTCAAATTCAGAAAACATGTTCCCCTCTTCTCTAGGCACTCAATGCAATGAAGACCATTTCTTCCTAAGGGGGGAGGATTGATCTAGGTGGATATTGATGGCCACCCACCTATTTGAATTGGCTCCTCTTGCCAGTTTTTAGTTCAACACATTCTTTTGTACTTCTTTGTAATTGTGGGTTCTACACTTTTTGGGTTTTCTAAAGCCCTACACATATTCTAGTCTGATACTAGTGGCTTCCCACCTAATTTGACTGCCTTATTTTGGAGTTTTTCATGTCAGCACATCTTTTTGTACTTTCATGTCGTTTTGGGGCCCTAAACAATGTTTTTTCAGTGTGCCACAGTCAAATTTTAGACAGCTTTTTTATGGCATAATGCTTAGTTCTCGAAAATACCTTTCCAACGTGTTATCACGTGCCTAAAACGAAGATCGTATGCAAAAGTTACAACCTCAGGAAGTTAATGTACTAACTTACCCAAACAGGGCCCACATGACTTTTGGTGTTTCATCTCCTAGGGTTAGGTTTTTGGATGTCTAGGGTTTTGTCATTCATGTTTATCATAAAAATGCCTTCAGAGCCTCATTGTAATCATCTTCTTGTGAATGAACGTAGCCTTCACATCACTTCTCAGAGATAAAGTTGTCACCATTCTAGCGAGTCTTGCACTCTGTATTTTTACAATCTCTTTACAATTATTTCATTAATAGAAATCAAGTATTATTGTATTTCTCTGTTTCTAGCAATTTTCATGAGTATTTCATTGTAATATCTCTTCTTTCATTTCGTTCCTAAAATAATCTGGATCACGCCTTGAAATATAAGTTTAGATCAAACTGTCACTACCACAATCACTTCCATTGTCAATACCATTGTCACCCTATCAATGTATTTGAACCATCAACCTATAACCGTCACTATACCATCAACTTGTAACTGCCATTGTATCATCAAGCTGTAACTAATCATCAACAAATGTTGTACCAAAACCTGTACCATACCATGCATCAACTGTGTACCAAAAAATGTAGTATTACATGCATCAACCATGTACCATAAGATATGTCAAATGTAGATACCATAACAGCATCGATGATTATCTAATCATGTACCATGTATCTATAGCATATCATCAATTATATATAAGAATGTGCCTCAAGCCAATATCACAAAGGTGTGCCTATAACAAATAACCATAACATCCACAGAACAAATACCAGGAATATGTCTCAAGCATATATCACTTCAACCATAGGAATTCTTATGACCAAGAGGCCTCCAAGATATGCCTTAAGGATATGTCATACCATACATGAAGCAAGCCTCAAACAAATACATAGAAGACATACCTTTACACATGAAACATGTAGCATACCATCTCAGACTGTATAATAAACTTGTTGTACCTTCAAACCTTGTTGCAACATGAACCTAGTTGTCCTCCTCGGATATGTCTTGCCCTCGTGGGACAAAGACATGTTGTCTAGAAGAGCCTAGCGTGACGAGCCCTAGACAACTCGTGGGGATGCCTCGTGGGACACTAGTAGTCTAACCCATGGGGATCAAGTAAACTAGGGTTTCCTCAGAATTTCTCGCTCTCCTCTGCAATCCTAAAACTTCCACACTTCTCACTTGTCGCTACCTCACATTTTGTCGTCGCAAACTTGCCAATAGATTACTTACTCACAAGAAGATATTCAATAGAATGAATGTGTGAATGTGCTTATGAGAGACTCCTTGAGGTGTATTTATACTTTTTCTTAGTAACCCCTCTCCTTGATCATAGGGCTTCTTAAAATTTCTTGTTACAACCACTTTACCCTTTCATTAATTGAGTTGTAACCAACTAGGGGTTTCTTAACCATTATTTGGGGCTTCTAACTTCACAAGGCCATAACTCCTCAACCACGAGGAACCATGTGTCGTACCACCTATCATCGTAAACGACATCATGAGGAATATCTATCCATCAGTGGGTTACCTGCATTTACACTGTCCTTCATTACCTTTTTCCTTGATCAACTCTAGGTTCCATGACCATACATTTGGGGCTACCAGACTTCTTCAAGGGTTGACATCAATGACAACCAATATTTCAACAATATCCCCCTTTGGAATTGATGGCAACATTGATGGCATGGTAAAACTCCTGCTGCTTCTCATGCTCCCTCTCTGACCATTGCTCCCCCTATTTCCCTGCAACAGTTCTTTCTCTCCATTTCCATGCCTTTGTTCTCTCTCTCCCCCTTTAACATCGATGGAAAAGGGTAATTCTCCTTGGGGTTGCTCCCCCTGTCTACAAGCCTCTACTTTATCTTCATGGTACTTCCTCGTGTAAATCTTTGATGTATATGAAACGCATTCAAAATATTATTAACTTGGATTCTTCATGTATTCTTCTTCTCTCCCCTCGTCTTATTGTGCCTGATGTCGTGTGAATCACTATGGGGCAGAAACTACTCCAATTTTTTGTCGAAGATACTTAAAGGTCTCCCTCGGAAGAGGTTTGGTGAATATATTTGCAATATTCTCTTTTGTCCCAATGTACTCTAACCTGATTTTCTTCTCTGTAACATGTTCCCATAGAAAGTGAAACTTGATCGAAATTTGCTTCATCTTGGAATGCATTATGTGATTCTTAGAGATGTTGATAGAACTGGTGTTATCACGGAGTATCATAATAGGCTCGTCATATTCCACCTGTATATCCTGCAAGGTCTGTTCATCCATAGAACTTGAGTACAACATGTTTCCACTGCAATATATTATGCTTACGATGTGGAAAAATATATCGATGACGGTTTCTTGCTTAGCCATGATACCAGATAATCACCTAAGTATAAATTTACTGCACTTGTACTTCTTCTATTGTCAATACTTCCCTCCCAATATGCATTTGTGTAGGCGACCAAAGATATATCATTTCCTTTTGGATACTATAATCCAAAATATTTTGTTGCCTTGAGATATATGAATATTATCTTTACTGACATAACATGTGTTTCTTTCTATGCTTCTTGAAATATTGCAACCTATCCAACTGCTTGCAACACATTCAGTCTTGACACTGACACATATAGTAAGATACCAATCATCCATCTCTAGAGTCTTTGATCTTCATCCTTAGATTCATCATCCTTGCTCAACTTGAAACTAGTCTACATAGGAGTACTTACGGGTTTGCAATATTCCATTCCGAACTTCTTTAGCATTTATCAAATGTACTTAGTCTGGGAGATGAAAATACCTTTATCGCGCTAACATATCTCTAATTCCAAAAATAAATTCAACTCACCAAGCAAGGACATTTTGAACTCATTATTCATGTCTTTAGAAAACTTATGACTCATCCTGTCATCATCGCTTCCAAAGATAAGATCATCTACATAAACTTCAATTATCAATATATTGTCTCGATCCACTTTTATGTAGAGATTGTTGTTTTCATTTCCCTTATTGAATCCTTGTTGTTGTAGATACCTATCCAGTCTTGAATACCATGCTCAAGGGG
>SNQJ01S0073173.1:8946-34879 GCA_010110895.2 Picea sitchensis | reverse complement strand
GTTAGTTGTTTGCTTTGTTGTATTTCTTGCTTCTTTATTTAGCTTGTCTTTTATTTCTTATCTTTCTCTCTCCTTTTCAAGTTATTTCTAAGTTGAACAAGCTTAATAATTGCCTACCTTTTGGGAGAGGAACACCCCAAATAGTAAGGCTATGGTTTTAATATGTGTTGTTGATCTTTTATGCTTTATTGGATTAAAATGTTCTAGATCTAGATCTCACACATACTAATCCTTAGTTTAAGCTTATTGGGCATAATCAACTTGATTAGATTTACTTGCTTGCTTAAGCCATCTAAAGATTGATCTCTCCTTTACATGTTTAAATCTAACATATTAAATGCTTAATGGTTCAATAGTTTAGTGAATGGTTCCTTTTTTCATGCTATAATATCTGAAGGCCATTTGCCAACACACTTGAAGTAATGCTTTTAGATAAGTTGATAGTGTAGGCATATGCTCAAATCTTCCTTTCTTTTTCACACTTAATGCTTGTATCTTAATGCTCTTAATAAACATAAGATAAGTGTGATAAGTTTGTATTTCTTGTTGGCAAGTTGTTCTTGCCCTTGGTTCAAGTTTTCTTTCATAGCAAGCTTCATATGTTAATGATCTAGTGCATGGTAATGAATTAAATCTTATTTTGTCCTTTTCTTCAATGCTATACATGTGTTAATGCTCTTTTTCTAAGCTTAAGTAACACACATAATAAGTTGAAGTGAGTTTCGGCCTTGGCAATAAATCACACTTTTAAGGTACTTTAAAATCATCAAAACACTCTAAAATACACCTAAAAGTCTACCTAATTGATATATTAACTTAATAGACTTAATAGGGTACCTTAGACCACCAACTTCACCATCTAAAATGGGGATTGAGGAGAGCAACGAAAGGTGATAGGCCAGGGACGGTCTCACAGCACAAAGGAGTGTCTTTTCCATAAAAACTCAATTCTTTGGGCTGACTGTGATAGCTAGGGTGGGCCTCGTTCCTTCACTATCTTGAGCATCCAGCAACCATTTGGAAATTGGGGGAGGAGGCTTTGGTGAAACACTTTAATAAGGGTATTAAAATCTTTTAAATCTTAAGAACCCTTAATCACTTAATAACCTTGGGGCTTAATCATCTAATAATACTTTGTGGTTTATTGAATATCTTGATCATTGTGGAATACTTGTACTTTAATCTCTAAATCTTCTAAAGTATCCTTGTGAATGTGTTGATGATAGACTGAATGTGTTGATGATGCCAATGCTTTAATCATCTTGTATCCTGCACACACATTGAAAAGGTGGTTAGCTTGCTATATTGTATCATTGTATCTTTTTACTTGTACCTAGTATTCATTAGATTTAATTATTCTTTTGTAAGTAACTTGTAATCATATTGTAATGAAACACCCTAACATCTAGTTGACCCCTTGCCTAGCCTTACGTACTAGTCTTAGTTGACCTAGGGAAAGGCTTTCTTCACATGCTAACCCTTGCATCTTGCATTGATGCCTTAGCATCATAGGATAGACTCCCTCTAACCTTAAGAAATTAAAATCAACTCCTAGAACTCAACGCTAAATCTTATCTAGTAACTAGGGTCTACCCCCCTTGGCTTCCCTAGGAGTGAGCCTAGACGAAAGAGGTTCCAGTCAAACTGATAGTGTGGGATGTGAACCTAGGCATTGTGCCTCCAAGGAAACACTAAGTGAGTCAGACTTAGCTCACATTTGCAAGTGTGTATAAGGATGACAACATCTTTGGCGTCGTTGTCGGGGATAAGTCTTTTATCCTTGGTCAAAACAACTTTAACTTGATTCTTTAAGAACTAAATAGTAAAATTTTTAGGCCTTGAAATTCTTTGAACTTGCATTGGTTAGCTTTATGTGATTCCTTTCCAAGTGGCAACTCCATTGAAAAAATCTAGCAAGTATACTACTAGGAGCACTTCACAAGGAGTGGTTTATTATTTTCCCGAACAACGAAAAGGTTTATAGGAGGAGACTAAACGACCTTGCTCCTAGGAGACTACTTGAAATTCTGGGGGAAGAAGCACTCACTGATATCCAATTCTTGTTCCAAACTAATAATCAACCAACTATTAATAATCCCACTAATAATCCTAACGTAACAATGAGTACCTTTTTGAGTCCTTTGAACTTTGCAGTAATCCAAAGTGCCCTCACGATGTTCTCAAGAAATCCATTGACAAGTTGCCTATCTTCCATGGGAACAATGCTATAAATGCCAACTCTCACATCTCAAGCTTTCACAGGTGTGTGGATAAGTATTATCGAGGTCATAACAAAGAAGATGTGAAGATGCCCTTGTTTTCCTTTTCTTTAGAAGGAGATGTTGCCGATTGGTTTTCAGACTTTTCTGCAAATAATTTCAACACCCTTAATTCAATTATTGATGAATTTAAGAAGAGATGGGGTGATCAAAAGGAACATAGGTTTCAACTTGCTTCTCTTACCACTAGCCATAAAAAAGAAAATGAAACGGTGTTAGAGTTTAACTCTAAGTTTAATCATGTGGTAAAAATCCTTCATAATGATGTCAAGCCTTTAGATCTTGCAATCCTGATTTATTATATTGAGGCGTTTGAAGGAGAAATGAGGTATGCATTAAGGGATAAGGATCCTCAGACTTTGGAAGAAGCACAATTTACATCTATGAGAATTGAGCAGAATATGCTTGAGGCTAGGAAATCCAACATTCCTGGTTTCAATAGAGGTTCTTCTTCAAAGACAAATGATGAAAAGAAGATGAAGGATGAGGCTCAAGGATCATCAAATAATGATATAAAAGAGTTGACTTAGTTAATTAAGAAAATGGAAGTGAACCATACTAATAAAATCAATGCTTTGCAAAATAGATTGATCACTATGGAGAGGTCCCAAAGTAATAGACAACAACGCAAGCCAAATGATAAGTGGCCAAGAATACCTCCTCAAAATGATCAAAGGCCACCTAATCCTTTTGAATCCACCAACTTGGTAGAACATCACTCTATAACTTATTGTAGGCCTTGTGGTGGGTTTCATGAGGAATCAACTTGTCTAGTTTTCCTTGAAGAGTGTGAAAATGATTATGGAAACCAAGTAAATGAACAAGTAAATATGTGTGGTGAAGGATACTATGGTGGAATTTATGATTGGACGGGCTTCATGAATGGTAATGTTGATAAAGCTACAGAAAATTATGGGTCCAAGCCCACACCCCAACAGGTTGCAGAAATGGATAAGTTTAGAGGCATTACATACCAAAGGAGTGGAAATAAAAGTCAAGATAAAAGTCAAACTAGTGCTCCCAAGGTATCTCCTCCTAAGTCAAATGTGCCTATCAATGCAGACTTGAATATTGACTTAGTTGGATGGTTGAATAATGTAAAAATGTTAGTGCCAGTATCAGAAATTATGAAGATCCCTTCACAAAGGGAAAAGTTACTTAAAGCCATAGATGAACCTACTAAAAGTATTGTTGAGAAAAAACCAGTCGTGACTTACCAGGATGCACCAGTAATTCTACAGAATTGGGATAGGAAAAATGAAAAGAATTTTCCTTTCTACCTTTCCTTACTTGTGAATGACAAAGTTTCACACAATTGCATGTTAGATTCAGGAGCAAGCTCAAATGTTATTACTAAGAAGGTGATGGAACAGTTAAACTTAAGAATATCAAGACCTGACCATAACATTTGTGCCTTGGATAGTCAAACGATTGAAGTGCATGGATTGATTAAAGGTTTGCAAGTACACTTAGCAGTATTTTCGGATATCATGTTTGAGATGGATATTGTGGTGATTGATTTTCCGGATGTTTGGGGAATGTTGTTGAACAGAAAGGCAGTTGCAGATTTGGGTGGTAGTCTACAAATGGATTTATCTTATGCTACTCTCCCTACCCTAGATGGAAAAACTTTTAAGTTGAATAGGAAAGTGTATAGAAAGTATCATGTTGGAGATTTCAAAAATCCCAAAAATGAGTTAATGTGGACTGATGAGGGTCTTGGTAACTATGCCATCTTGTCTAATTCTATTGTGCCTTTTGAAGAAACAGTTCAAGATAATGAGTTAGACAAAGTGTGGTACTTGAATTTTGATGGTGCTTTTTTGAAGAAACAGTTCAAGATAATGAGTTAGACAAAGTGTGGTACTTGAATTTTGATGGTGCTTTTTCTAGAGCAGGAAAAGGTGTTGGAATTGTGCTTCAAACTCCAAATGGTGAAGTGTTGAAATTTGCTTATATATTGGAGTTTTATGCAACCAATAATGGGGTTGAGTATGAGGCTTTTCTCCTTGGTTTGGAAATTTGCAAGGATAGAGGTGTCAAGTGTCTAAATATTAAAGGGGATTCATACTTGGTCATACAACAGTTGAAGAATAAATTTGCTTGCAAGTCAAAAAGATTAAAAGGGTATAAGAATGCAATTTGGGACTTACTAAATGATCTAGATGCTTTCAACTTAATTGTTATTCCTAGAGAACAGAATTCAAAGGCAGATGAGCTTGCAGTAGCTGCTTCCACACTTCAACTTCCAGATGGTTTGATTAATGATAATATTTCGATGGAAGTAATTTTTTGGACCTCAGTTCCTAATAATGTGGATCATTGGCAGGTTTTTGATGATGACAAATAGGTGATTAAATTTTTGACTCACATGCATGAATTTTCAGATTTGGACATCAGCATTAAAGAGGAGGGTTGTAATTATACAGGAAATGATGATAAAATAAAAGCACCCCCTAGGCGATTTGTGCCCTTAGAAAGGGACTTTGATAGACAAGATGGTCACAAACAAAAAGAAGAATCAAAGAAAAATCTATGTGACCACTTGGAGATTAATATCGGAACAAGTGAAGATCCTAGGATGGTAAAGATAGGCAAGACTACCCCTATAGAAGAAAGAATTGAAATTGTCGAATTATTAAAAGAGTATAGGGATGTCTTGGATTTCAGTTATGATGAGCTCAAAGTCTATAGGGAGGATGTGATTCACCGTGTGATTCCTCTCAAGGAAGAAACTAAGCCCTTTAGACAGAAGTTGAGACAATTAAACCCCAAGTTAGCTCCTGTGGTCCAACAGGAGTTACAGAAAATGTTAGAGGTCGGAATCATTGCTCAAACTAGACATTATTCATGGTGCTCAAACTTGGTTGTTGCTAGGAAGAAGAATGAAAAGATATGGATATGTATTGAATTCAAGAATTTAAACATTTCTTGCACAAAAGACAACTACCCTCTTCCCAAGATGGAAAATTTACTTCAACGGGTTACAGGATCAAGAATGATTTCCATGCTTGATGGTTTCTCAGGTTATAATTAGATCAGACTTAAGGCAGAGGATAGGCATAAGACAACTTTTACTACTCCATGGGGAACTTTTGAATATCTCATAATGCCATTTGGTTTATCAAATGCAGGAGCTACTTTTCAGTGAGATATGGATTATGATTTTCGTGGGTTGATTGGTAAATTGATTGAAATATATCAAGATGATTTGACAGTCTTTTCTAAGGATGGGAAAACTCACATTAACCACCTTAGGCAAGTTTTAGACAGATGTAGAGAGTTTTGGATTTCTCTAAATCCTGCTAAGTCGGTCTTTGGGGTGACTGAAGGTAAATTATTGGGCCACATAATCACAAAAGATGGGCTCAAGTTATACCCAGAGAGAGTTGAAGCCATTAGTAAGGTTCCTTTACCTATGTCAAATAAAGCTCTCCAATCCTTCTTAGGAAAAACCAATTTTGTCCATAGATTCATTCTCAATTATGATGAAATCATGAAAGCTATATATAAGCTTCTTAAGAAGGATGTAAAGTTTGAATGGAATGATGAAAGTAAATGAGCTTTTGAAAGTATAAAGATTGTCATATGTGAAGCTCATGTCCTTATTAGCCCTGACTACAATAAGGATTTTCAGATTTTCTCCTTTGCTTATGAAGACACTATTGCTAGTGTGTTGCTTCAGAAAAATGATCAAGGCCATGATCAACCCATTGCATATATGAGTAGGGCCTTGCAAAATTCAGAATTAAAGTATCCCATGTTTGAGAAACAGGCCTATGCCTTAGTCAAATCACTCAAACATTTCAGAGTCTTCATCAGATATTCCAAGGTGATTGGTTATGTTCCTAATTTTGTGGTTAAAGATGTTTTATCTTCGGTGGAAGTATTAGGCTCAAGGGGTAGATGGATTTCTAAGATCCAAGAGTATGATTTGGAGATCAAACCTACAAAATTGATTAAGGGTCAAGGCCTAGCTAAAATGTTGACAGAAAGTAATGAGAAGGCCTTGGATATGGTTTACCAAATCAATGATGAAGAATGGCATCCTAACTTATTGAAACTTGAACAAGTTGAGTGGTACAAAGACATTATCTTTTATCTTAAGAATCTAACTTGTCCAAGCCATCTAGTAGGACACAAGAAAAGGGATTTAAGGTTAAAATATTTTAAGTATGTTCTTACTAGAGATGGATTAGGATGGAAAAATCATGATGGGGTTATCCTTAGATGCATGGATGACGCTGAGTCAAAGAAAATACTGGATGAATTCCATGGAGGGTTTTGTGGTGGACATTTTGCTGCTAAAACTACTACCCACAAAATCCTTAGAGCAGGATATTATTGTCCCATGATATTTTCAAATGTTCATCAGTTTGTTCGAAAATGTGAGCCATGTCAACTTTTTATAGGAAAGCAGAAGTTAGCAACACTCCCTTTGCAACCAATTGTGGTTGAAGCACCTTTTCAGTAATGGGGTTTGGACTTCATCGGGAAGTTTAATGATAATTCGAGTAATGGTCGTTCATGGGTTATCATAGCAACATATTGATTTACAAAGTGGGTTGAAGCCATTCCTATAAAGTCAGCAACTGGAAAGGTAGTGATGGATTTCCTAGAAGACGGAATAATAACTAAATTCAGGGTCCCATCAAAGATAGTGACAGATAATGCCAAGGCCTTTTGTTCAGCAGAGATGTCTTCCTTTTGTTTCAATTATGGTATTATCTTGTCACATGCATCAGATTACTATCCCCAAGGAAATGGTCAAGCGGAATCAAGTAATAAAAACTTAATGACCATAGTTAAAAAGATAGTCGGTGAAAATAAAAGATCTTGGGATAGTAAAATCAAGCATGCATTATGGGCTGACAGAATAACAAAGAAAGCATCTACTGGAAAGAGTCCTTTTGAGTTAGTGTATGGATTGAAGGCTAGGTTGCAAGTGCACCTTAGACTTCCTACTTATGGGTCAGTTGAGGATGTTTCCATAGAGCAGGATGCAATTCAGAACAGGGTCAATCAGATCATTGAGTTAGATGAAATCAGACAAAGGGCTTATGATCAGAATTGTAGAAATCAGAGAAAGAAAAAGAAAGATTTCGACAAGTCAACTAGATAGAGGGATTTCATAGTTGGGGATAAAAAAAAATTATGGGATAAAGGCAGAGAGAAACCTGGAAAACACAGCAAATTCGACAGCTTGTGGTTAGGACCATATTTGATCAGAGAAATAGCAGGGTCAAATTCTTTTCATCTCAGCCATTTGGATGGTGAGCCCATCAATATTCCAAGAAATGGGAAGCATCTCAAGCTCTTTTTCAGATGATGGGGCAACTTGGTGTCCAAAGGGACACCCTCTGTAACATATCTCTAACCCTTCTCTATGTATTTCAATTTTGTATTATTTCATTCATTATGAAAAAATGTACTTAGAATTTATTTTTTCTGTACCATAGATTTCATTTGTTGTAAATTAATGATGTTGTACTTTAGTTATTTCATTTTGTAAATGTTGAATATAGTATTCATTTATTTCATTATGTATATGTGTATTCTTATGTTGGTTATTGGTGAGCACTCTGCTTGTAGGTGTTGGATTCTCGTATGCTCTATGTCTCATTCAAGAAGATCGAACACATGTCCCCATGTGGAACCATATATTGACCGCCTCTCCAACATAGATGGTCAACTCCATGTGCCATGAAGATATGCATCATCAGATGCTCATTTGTCGAAGATTTTGGTTCTACAGGGCATTTTTGGCCCCAACACTTCTTTTTGTAACTGGAATTTCCGCACCCCTGTGTGGGTCAATAATGTAATAGGTCTGCATGGATCATGTCTAGGTCATTTACCTTGGGATCGGATCATTGGGAGAGTTACTTTCACCGAGGATTTTTTATCCACGTGTTATCAATTGGGCTTTTCATCCTTATTGATTTCCCTTGAGTTTTTCCCTCACACTTGCAATAATTCCTCCAAAGTGGTGAACGACATTCCAGTGGGCTTGTCGTTTGGTGACTATTGTTAGGAATCATTGTAAATGACCATGCAAGACATATTAGAAGTTTTTGCAGATTCCATCGAGTCTAGAGTAGTTTTTTTTAATTAATTAAATTTCCATAAGTTTGGAGGTTTAATTATTTAATTAATTGATTATTTTTGAGCAAAAATTGTAAAAAGTAGGTCCTTGGACTTTTGATAGGGGTATTTCTACCCAAAATAAATGTAATAGCACCCCCTACATCCATGTACCAAGTTTAAGCTCATTCATACAACTTTTGCTATGGGTTTGTCCACTCAGAGTGTCAGTCAGTCAAAAACATCAATTTTAATTGCTAAAGTCCAATCATGGCAAAATGTAAAATTGTAATAATGAGTTAAAAGGATGATAGAAGATGGAATAAAGTTAGAGAGATGACTCCTAAACTAAATCTACCCTATATAACCCATCCTAACCTTTTCACACCTCTCACCCCTAACCTCCTTCAAAAAGTGATGCCCCTAGGGGAAAGTTATGCCCCACTTGAAGAGATTGACGTGGCATCTTGTATTTTAAGTGGTGAGGGCCCCTTCCCTTGGTTGGTGTGCCTTACCTCACCCCCCCAATTCCTCCCTTAACTCACCTCCCATCCTTTTCCCTCACTTATTAAACTCCACTCCTTCCCTTTCCCTCAGGTGTGCCCTCCTAGGAAAGTTACACTAGCAGGAATTTTAATTAATTTTTTAATTATTTATTCCCTCTCTCCACTCCCTTGGCACATATCCCATAGCCTCCCACACCATTTTTCTTGATCCCAACACCTCACAACTCATCCACCCTAGATATATTATCTAAAATACAGATGGTCTCACTCATATACACCCTAGATATATTATCTAAACCCTAGATGGTGTGCCCTACCCTTGGGATCTCATCTTATGCTTGGTGGTGGACACTTGGCATTGATCCAAGAGGGGTGAGTTTGCCTCTCCAAGTATAAATATATCCCTTTCATCACTCCCAACTCACCATATCTTGAGCTATTGTTATGCTACTTGATTTTCCACTCTCTCTCTCTATCTTCTTGTTCCATCTTCCATTCTTTGGCTCTTAGGGTTTTGGAGCAAGTATTTCTCCAAGATCCATTTTCTTGAGTAATAATAAAGGAGAAGCTTTGGAGGAATTTTAAAGGAGAAACAAGTGTTTTTGTTCTTTCAACACATGAGGTAAACTTGTTTTGATTTGATATGATGATGGCATAGGTAGATCTTAGGTAAAGTATTTTATTTGAGTAGATCTAACAAAGAGTAGTCTTGTAGATCTATATATATGTTGATTAGCTAGATAGGGTGCAAGTATTTCATCTTATTAGCTTAATCATCCATATTATATATTGTATGCATGTCATTGTGTTAGATCTTGCATGTTTGGCTTCAAGGGTTTCATTGGGAATGCCTCAAGGAAGAGTCCTCCTTTGAGACTCACATAAAATCCTCTCTTTCTCTATCTATTGCTCATTCTCCATATGCTCTCATTCCATACATATTTTCATCTAGCTTAACATAGTTTAATGGTCACCAAAATATAATTTTTTCATCAAATTTCATTAAGAAACGTTTTTCCCTAAAAAGTAAAAGTTTTTCTTCTCTTGTATTGTTGTGTGTAGCATTTATAGCAAGTATACCTTGCTGGTTTTTGCAGGTTTCAGATCTGGTTGAGGGGTTTTGGCTACCCAAAAACGTCCACACAACACTCCAAGATCCTCCTACAAGTTGGTAGTTATTTCTCAACCTTCTCTTTCAATTTTTAGGACTTCTTGTGCATAGATCTACTTGTTTTCTTGTTGATTTAGTGGATCATTGGTTGGGGAGAAGGAGTGGTACAGACTACTCCCACGTGTGAGCCTTCGGTAGCTTAGTTCAAGTGTAGATCTTGCTTCATTTTGAGTTTTTGAGCACTTCTTGAGCTAGGACATGGGGTTTGGTGGATGTTGGGCATCTCCCAAACTTAGGATGTGGGGTTAGTTGTTTGCTTTGTTTTGTTGCTTACTTCTTTATTTAGCTTGTCTTTTCTTGATTATCTTTCTCTCTCCTTTTCAAGTTATTTCTAAGTTGAACAAGCTTAATAATTGCCTACCTTTTTGGAGAGGAATACCCCAAATAGTAAGGCTAGGGTTTTAATATGTGTTGTTGATCTTTTATGCTTTATTGGATTAAAATGTTCTAGATCTAGATCTCACACATACTAATCCTTACTTTAATCCTATTGGGCATAATCAACTTGATTAGATTTACTTGCATGCTTAAGACATCTAAATATTGATCTCTCCTTTTCATGCTTAAATCTAACATATCAAATGCTTAATGCTTCAATAGTTTAGTGAATGGTTCCCTTTTTCATGCTATAATATCTTAAGGCCATTTTCCAACACACTTGAAGTAATGCTTTTAGATAAGTTGATAGTGTAGGCATATGTTCAAATCTTCCTTTCTTTTTCACACTTAATGCTTTGATCTTAATGCTCTTAATAAACATAAGATATGTGTGATAAGATTTTATTTATTGTTGGCAAGTTGTTCTTTCTCTTGGTTCAAATTTTCTTTCATAGCAAGCTTCATATGTTAATGATCTAGTGCATGGTAATGAACTAAATCTTATTTCAGTCTTTTCTTCAATGTTATACATCTGTTAATGCTCTTTTTATAAGCTTAAGTAACACACATAATAAGCTGAAGTGATTTTCGGCCTTAGCAATAAATCACACTTTTAAGGCACTTTCAAATCATCAAAACACTCTAAAATACACCTAAAAGTCTACCTAATTGATATATTAACTTAATATACTTAATAGGGTACCTTAGACCACCATCTTCACCATCTAAAATGGGGATTGAGGAGGGCAATGGAAGGTGATAGGCCAGGGACGGTCTCACGACACAAAGGAGTGTCCTTTCCATAAAAACTCAATTCTTTGGGTTGACTGTGACAGCTAGGGTGTGCCTCGTTGCTTCAATATCTTGAGCATCCATCAACCATTTGGAAATCGAGGGAGGAGGCTTTGGTGAAACACTTTAATAAGGGTATTAAAATATTTTAAATATTAAGAACCCTTAATCACTTAATAACCT
This sequence comes from Picea sitchensis, assembly GCA_010110895.2. Taxonomy (NCBI): domain Eukaryota; kingdom Viridiplantae; phylum Streptophyta; class Pinopsida; order Pinales; family Pinaceae; genus Picea; species Picea sitchensis. Next base: position 23,486 of record SNQJ01S0073173.1, on the reverse strand, counting down.
TAGGGCTTAATCATCTAATAATACTTTGTGGTTTATTGAATATCTTGATCATTGTAGAATACTTGTACTTTAATCTCTAAATCTTCTAAAGTATCCTTGTGAATGTGTTGATAATGGAATGAATGTTTTGATGATGCCAATGCTTTAATATTCTTGTATCCTGCACACACATTTAAAAGGTGGTTAGCTTACTATATTGTATCATTGTATCTTTTTACTTGTACCTAGTATTCATTGGATTTAATTATTCTTTTGTAAGTAACTTGTAATCATATTGTAACGAAACACCCTAACATCTAGTTGACCCCTTGCCCAACCTTAGGCACTAGTCTTAGTTGACCTAGGGAAAGGATTAATTCACATGTTAACCCTTGCATATTGCATTGTTGCCTTAGCATCATAGGATAGACTCCCTCTACCCTTAAGAAATTAAAATCAACTCCTAGAACTCAACGCTAAATCTTATCTAGTAACTATAGTCTACCCCCCTTGGCTTCCCTAGGAGTGAACTTAGACGGAAGAGGTTCCAGTCAAAGTGACAACGTTGGCTATGAACCTAGGCATTGTGCCTCCAAGGACACACTAAGTGATCCGGACTTAGCTCATGTTTGCAAGTGTGTATAAGGACGACAATAGTTCCCATGTGACATTCTTCTCTATGTGATCCAATTCTTCATCCATAGCCTTGATCTAGTGTTCATTATTGTTTGCCTCTTCAAATCTGCTTGGTTCAACTGTGGATAATAGTGTTAGATGCCTTTGTTCTGGTGAACGCATTCTTCTTCGGGTTTCAACTCCTACATCTTTATTCCCAATAATCTATTATGGTGGATGATTTTCTAACACTCATCGTCTAGGTTTATTGGAAGGTTTTTGTTGCTCATCTTCCTCTTGTTATGATTATGGATTCTCTTCTTCATCTTCTTCTGCTTCTTCTTCTACTTCTTCTTCTTATTCTTCTACTTCTTCTTATTTTAGACCTTCTTCGTTATCTTTCTCTTCTAAATCTTTGCTTCTTTCTTCGGTCTTTCATTCACCTGTTTCGTCAATTATGACATTGATTCTTTTCACTGTTCTGTTGAGTCTTGGACTAAAGCATTTATATGCTTTTCTTTTTCTTGAATACCCAACCAGTATGCCCTTATCAACTCGATAGTAAAATTTTCCAATCCTACCATCTTCTCTTTTGATATAGCATTTTCTTCCAAATACTCTGAAATGATTCACATTTGTCAATCTTCCTTACTCATAGGGATTCTTATCACTTTTATTTCTAAGCATTCCTATGTTCACGATATGTACAGTTGTATGTACTACCTATTCCCAAAAAATGTCACTCAACTTGGAATATTTAAACATGGTTCTATCCATTTCCTGTATTGTTTTGTTCTTCCTTTCGACAAATCCATTTTCCTGAGGTGTCATGGATACTGAGAAATGTCCTTTTATTCCATTTTTGCCACAAAAATACATGAATTCCTTTGATGTAAATTATCCTCCATTGCCTGATCTCAAACCCTTGATTTTCAAATCCATATCGGTTTCAACCATCTCTTTGTATATCTTGAAGTATTCAAACGCCTCTGACTTCTTCTTGAGAAAGAAAACTCCAGTCATTCTTGTGTAGTCATCAACTGATAGCATAAAATATTGTTTTCCATTTAATCTCTTCATTCTTGTAGGTCCACATGGGTCAGTGTGTAAAATATCCAATGCTTTTGCCATGGAGTACTCTTTTGATTTGAACTTGGTCCTAGTTTGTTTTCCTTTTAGACAAATCTCACAGAGTATTTGATGGCTTTGAAATCTCAGACATTTCTTTCATTGCTTCCTTTATGTTCATTTTGACAAGATTATCAAAATTCATGTGACCCATTCTTATGTGCAAGAACCAACTTTCATTTTCCTTTCCTAAGCAACATCTTTCCTTTCCAATTTCATCCAGGACATATATGTTGTTTGGAGTTCTTATAGTTGTAGCCACCAACTTGTCTGATCCTTCTTTCCTTATCTCACATTTTTTTGAGTCAAACAAAAGTTTGTGTCCTTGATCACACATATGACTTACACTTAGTAGATTATGCTTCATATATTCGACCAATAGAACATTTTCTGCCCTGGCATATTTTCTTCCAAGCTTGATTGTACCTCTACCTATAATTTTGGTTGAGTTATAATTTCCAAACAAAATTGATCTATATTGTTCCTTTTTTAGGGTCATAAAATTGTTCTTGTCACCTGTCATATGCTTCAAACAACCATTGCCAACATACCACCCACTTTACTTGTGTTGTGCTTGTAGAGAAAGCGAGAATTCTTCAGTGTTGAATTGATCCTCCTTCATTATCCATATCCTTTGTGGTTCTTGTTTGATATATTTCTTTGGTTCTCATGGAGGAACAATCAATCTACAATCTTTGGCCATGTGTCCAAAATTGTTGCACTTGTATCACTCTACTTCATTACTTAGTGAACTAAAATTGTTGTGATTTATGTTTTGTGCTTCATGTGACTTTCTAAGATAATTGTTGTAAGAATAACTTTCATAGTTGATTTTGTTCTTGGCATATGCTCTACAATTTGCAGTTTTGTTTCAAAATTGTTACAAGAATAACATAAACCAAGAAAAATAGTTTGATACTTGGATGTAGGGGATCTTCTAAATGGTGTTCCTCTTCTGAAGCCTTCTTCTTATTGAGATGTTGTTGATTGATGATTATGTGTTCTGAATCTTCTAGGTGGTCCAGTTCCTCTGTGATTTTCTTCTTGAGTCTTCATGTATTCCTCTTTCTTGATGGTTCCTCTAAATATTTATGCATAGATTCTTTGTTCTACTTGTTGTTCTGTCATCTTGGATATTGAACCTTTCTCAGACTGCATCTAGTTTTATCCTATCCCGCACCTGTCATAGTATGGCCTTTTATTGCTGATGTTCTCATCCAATATCTTGGTGTTATTCTGTTGCATATCTTTCTTTTGAAGATCTTTTCTTAAGGTGGCTATTTCTACTTCCAAGATTTCAATCATATTCTCATTATCTTCTAACTGATTTATGAGTGTTTCTTCAATCCTTTTTTCTTCTTCTACCTAGATTTTTAACTTCCTGATTATCTACTCAATTTCTTCTGAGTTGGAATTTTGAGATCCTTCTTTTTTCTTTAATTTTGTCTTGAGTGACTTGCTTTTCTTTCTTTCTTTCCCTAGTTCTTCTAAGACATTGATTAATTATGTTCAGAGATCGACTTTGCCTTCTTCTTCAAAATCTTCTTCATCATCTTCTGTTTCCATGAAGAGTACATTTTATGAATAATATTCACTATCATGATCCTCATCTGATGAGGAGTTGTCTTCCTTTGAGTAGAAATGTTTCTTGAAGAATTTATTTTTGTTCCTTCTCTTGTCTCCTTTTGTATTTTACTTTTTCTTCTTAGGATCTTCTTCTTCATCGCTACTGATCTGGATTTTATGAGCATAACGAAATGAATACATATTATTAAAAGATTCTTAACAAAAAATAACAGAGATATAGTAAAACTGGTTTTCTATTCATTAAGGAAATAAGTTGAAACTATAAAATGCAGCGGAAAACAAGCTTGCTGGAATGTTGGCGGCTTATCTCTGAGAAGAGATGTGACGGTTGTGCTCATTCGCAAGAAGATGATTACAATGATGATCTCAAGGCCTTTTTACAATAAATAGGAATGTTAAAAACCCTCATCCAAAAACCTAACCCTAGGAGATGAAGTGCCAAAAGTCATGTGGGCCCCGTTTGGGTAAGTTAGTACATCAACTTCCCGTGGTCATAACTTTTGCATACAATATCCGTTTTAGGCGCACGCTAGCCTGTTGGAAAGGTATCTTTGAGGAGATTCATTTTGGGGGCTTAATCAAATCCTCAGGTTATCATTGAGAAGATCAATCCTGAAAAACCTTCATTTAGGCCCTCAAAATGGCCCCGAAAGTTAAAAACTACTAAAAAGGGTAAATTGCCAAAATTGCCAGAAAATTATTTTGAGCGAGTTGGACACGTTGGGTGGCCACCGATATCCACCTGGATCAATCCTCCCTCCTTAATAAGAAATGTTCTCCATTGCGTTGATTTCCCCCATCATATGAGGAAATTTATGTTTAATTTGGCCCTGGGTGAGCCACTTGCCTTGGAGCAGGAGTTGCCCTGCTTTGACAACTCGATAAAGTTGAAACCTTTGTTGTGGAGTGCCCTTGATCTTTGTTTCCACAATATGATCACTGGATTCCTGTTGCATGCAGTCAGGGTTTATCTCTATTGTCTTTAACTGCTCTGCTATCTCGGAGGTGTCCAATAATGGTGGGAAATATGGTCGAAGGAGAGCCATGCTGAAGCCTAGGTGCAGGCCAAGGAAAGGGGGAATGTTGAGCTCAAAATAAATTTCACCCACAAAATTGGTGATGGTGTACAACCCATAATGGAGTGAGTGAAGCTTCTGACGAGGCCTTGTAAGTTATTCTTTATGCAAGTGCAACCAAACTTTGTCTCCCACCTGAAACTTATGTGGCACCCGATGTTGATCATGGCATTGATTGTACTTAGCATTAGAATTTTGTAGAATATCCTGGACCTGTTGGCGGATGTGCTAGATCCACTCAATGAACCAGGTGGCTTTGTCAGCTTTTGGTGGATCAGGGGATGAGTCGACCGAGGTGGTCACCAGTGGTAGTGAAACATCCATGGGGCCCAATGGTTGGAATCCAAACCCCACCTGAAAGGGGTTGTGTCCAGTTGATCTATGCAGGGCTCAGTTGTAGCTATGTTGGAAATAGGGAAGACACTCATCCCATGTGTGGGGGTTTTGTGAATTGTACATGCATATGATATGTACAATCATCTGATTGGAGACCTTAGTTTGGCCATTTGTCTGGGGGTGCAAGGTAGTGGATTTGGTGAGCTTGGTATGCAGCAGTGACCAGAGGCTCGACTAGAATGTGTTGAGGAATCGACTATCATGGTTTAAGATAATGGTTTGTGGGATCCCAAAATGTACCCATAATCGCTCAAAGAAGATCTTGGCAGTGGCTTATGTTGTAATGTTCTTCTTGCAGGCGGATAGAGGTGTACATGCCTTGTTTCTTAGTGGTCGGTTTGGCAATAGCACATGCAGTGCAGGACTTGATATAATTTTCGACATCATGTCGAAGTTTCGACCAGTAGAAATGTTTCTAAAACACTGCAACTGTCTTTTCGATGCCAAAGTGTCCTGCCACCCGACTGTAGTGAGCTTCCCAAATCAGCTTCACACACTTGCTTGATGGAACAAAGAGATGGCCTAAATGACACAACAACCCATCTTGAAGATGGAAATGAGAGACCACTGAGTTGGCACCCAACATTTTGTAGGTGGTGTATAAGTTAGGGTTTGTCTCGTAGAGGTGGGGCCATCCAGAGGTCTCGTGGCTGCAAGAGTCTAGCACCATGGTGAGTGTCGAGATTGGAGGTCGACTGAGGTAATCAACAACTCAGTTGGTACTTCCTATTTTATACTAGATGTTGAGGTGGAACAATTATAAGTATGTGGACCACTTTTGATGACAGTCATTCTACAATTTTCCTTGGGTCTGCATGAACTGTAGTGGCTTGTGATCAGTGTGGATGACTGTCTCCTTCCCAAGAATATAATGTCTCCACTGGAAAAAAGATTTCACAATGGAGTACATTTCTTTGTTGTAAGTAGGGTACTTACAGACATCATCTGATAGTGTCTCATTATGATATGCCACGAGGTGGTTGTGTTGAGTGAGAATGGTGCCCACAGCATAGTCTAAAGCATATGTCTCAATCGCAAAGGGATGTTGCATGTCTGATAATGAAAGTACTGGGGATGAACAAAAACACTTCTTCAAGTCATCGAAGGCTTGTTGTTGGGACAGGCCCCACACAAATTTTTCCTTACTGCCACCCCTGGTTACTTGGATTAGGGCCCATGCGATATGAGAGAATCCCAACACGAACCTCCGATAGAAATTGGCGAGGCCCAAGAAGCTCCGAAGTTCAGTGAGTGTGGTTGGGGCTGGCCAGTCATGGATGAACTGGATCTTGGTTGGATCCACATGCACACCATGATGATCAATGATGTAGCCTAAGTAATGGACCATGTCCATGTCGAAGGAGAATTTTTCCAAGTTTGCATATAGTTTGTGTTGTTGTAGGGTGTGCAGAACATGTTGAATATGTTGCAAGTTTTCCGCTCAAATCTTGTTGTAGATGAGGATGTCATCCAGATACAGCACTACAAAATTATTGGTGAAATTTCATAGGATATTACCCATCATACTCACAAAAGTTGTTGGAGAATTTGTCAAACCAAAGGGCATGACCAACCACACAAAAATACCTTTTGACTTGAAGGCGGTCTTCCATACATTTGTTTGTTCTATTGGGACCTGGTGGTAGCTAGACTTCAGATCAATCTTACTGAAGTATTTGGCCCTCGTGAGCTAATTAAGGAGGTCGTCGATTCGGGGAATCGGGTACTGGTTTCATACTATAATTTTATTCAGGGCCTGATAATCAATGTAGAGTCGCCATGCCCCGTATTTCTTCTGCACCAGCACGATTGGGCTCCCACAAGGCAATGAGATGGGATATATGTGACCCTTGTGGAGCAGTTCTTGGATCTGCCTCTTGATATCCTCATTTTCTAAGAGAGAGTGGCGGTAGACTAGACCATTGGGTAGCGGTGTGCCTAGGGTCAGATCGATGGGATGCTTGACCTGACAGTGCAGAGGTACCCCAGTAGGAGAGGAGAAGATATTTGAGTATTATTTCATGACCTTATCCACTTGCTTATGTTGTTTGTAGAGATCGACCGTGAAGGCCCTGCATGTGGCTGCGATCTTTCACTCACTCTGAGAGCGAATCACGAAGAAGAAAAATTTCCCGGTCTAAGAGATGACCTTCTTGCATTTCTTGGCAGAGATCAAGGAAATATTACTAGGAGGGACTACCTTGGGTATCCTGTACAATTTCTTGTTCAAAGTAATATTAACACTACGAGGCCTAGACTCATATACAACATGACGTTTCCATAAATAAGGTTGTCCCAAAAGAACATTACAAACTTTGAGAGGAGCAACATCACATAATACCTAGTCTTTGAAGGGCTTAATATCGTATGACAGTCGACACTCTTGGATGACGCGAAGATCGCTTCCTTGGTGGAGCCATCCACTACTACATATTGAAAAATTTGTGACGAAAATACTCTTTCATTGCAACATGCAAGAGAAAAAGTTCAATTTTTCTAAATCCACCCAGTATTCGTCGTTATCTCGACGCATGTACTTTGACTAAATTAATATGGTCAATGTTCGTCACAAGAGTGATGCATGTAGTTTGTTTAGATTTATTAAGTCAACGTTCGTCGCAAGAGTGATGACTGAAATAATGTTAAAATTGACCGTTAAAAATGACAAATAAATAGGTAAAAAAAATAAATATTTTAGGTCACGGTCATCGCAATTGGATGATTTTTTTACACTCATCATCTAGGTGTCTTGGAAAGTTTATGTTGCTCATCTTCCTCTTTTTATGCTTATGGATACTTTTCTTCATCTTCTTCTTCTTCTTCTTCTTCTACTTCTTCTACTTCTTCTTCTTTTAGACCTTCTTCGTCATCTTGCTCTTCTGAATCTTTGCTTCTTTCTTCGGTATTTCGTTCACCTATTTCATCAATTATTACATTAATGTTTTTCACTATTTTGTTGAGTCTTGGACTAAATAATTTATGTGCTTTTCTTTTACTTGAACACCCAACCAGTATGCCCTTATCAACTCGATAGTCAAATTTTCCAATCCTACCATCTTCTCTTTTGATATAGCATTTTCTTCCAAATACTCTGAAATGATTCACATTTGTCAGTCTTCCTTACTCGTAGGGATTCTTATCACTTTTATTTCTAAGCATTCCTCTGTTCAGGATATGAATTGTTGTATGTACTACCTATTCCCAAAAAATGTCACTCAAATTGGAATATTTAAACATGGTTTTATCCATTTCCTGTATTGTTTTGTTCTTCCTTTCAACAACTCCATTTTCCTGAGGTGTCATGGCTGCTAAGAAATGTCTTTTTATTCCATTTTTGCCACAAAAATACATGAATTCCTTTGATGTAAATTCTCCTCCATTGCATGATCTCAAACCCTTGATTTTCAAATCCATATCAGTTTCAACCATCTCTTTGTATATCTTGACGTATTCAAATGCCTCTGACTTCTTCTTGAGAAATAAAACTCCAGTCATTCTTGTGTGGTCATCAAATGATAGCATAAAATATTGTTCTCCATTTAATATCTGCATTCTTGTAGGTCCACATAGGTCAGTGTGTAAAATATCCAATGCTTTTATCGTGGAGTACTCTTTTGATTTGAACTTGGTCCTAGTTTGTTTTCCTTTTAGACAAAGCTCACATAGAGTATTTGATGGCTTTGAAATCTTAGACATTTCTTTCACTGCTTCCTTTTTGTTCATTTTGACAAGGTTATCAAAATTCATGTGACCCATTCTTATGTGCGAGAACCAACTTTCATTTTCCTTTCCTAAGCAACATCTTTCCTTTCCAATTTCATCCAGGACATATATGTTGTTTGGAGTTCTTATAGTTGTAGCCACCAACTTTCCTGATCCTTCTTTCCTTATCTCACAATTTTTTGAGTCAAACAAAAGTTTGTGTCCTTAATCACACATTTGACTTCCACTTAGTAGATTGTGCTTCATATATTCAACCAATAGAACATTTTCTGCCTTGGCATATTTGCTTCCAAGCTTGACTATACCTCTACCTTTAATTATGCTTGACTTATAATTTCCAAACAAAAATGATATATCTTGTTCCTTTTTTAGGGTCAGAAGATTGTTCTTGTCACCTGTCATATGCTTTGAACAACCATTGTCAACATACCACCCACTTTTCTTCCGTTGCTCTTGTAGAGAAAGCGAGAATTCTTCAGTGTTGAATTGATCCTGCTTCATTATCCATATCCTTTGTGGTTCTTGTTTGATATATTTCTTTGGTTATCATGGAGGAACAATCAATTTACAATCTTTGGCCATGTGTCCAAAATTGTTGCACTTGTAGCACTCTATTTCATTACTTAGTGAACCGAAATTTTTGTGATTTATGTTTTGTGCTTCATGTGACTTTCTAGGATAATTGTTGTAAGAATAACTTTCATAGTTGATTTTGTTATTGGCATATGCTCTACAATTTGTAGTTTTGTTTCAAAATTGTTACAAGAATAACATAAACCAAGAAAAATAGTTTGATACTTTGATGTAGGGGATCTTCTAAATGGTTTTTCTCTTCTAAAGCCTTCTTCTTATTGAGATGTTGTTGATTGATGATTATGTGTTTTGAATCTTCTAGGTGGTCAAGTTCCTCTATGATTTTCTTCTTGAGTCTTCATGTATTCCTCTTTATTGATGGTTCCTCTAAATATTTATGCATAGATGCTTGGTTCTGCTTGTTGTTTTGTCATCTTGGAGATCGAACCTTTCTCAATTTGCATCTGGTTTTATCATAGCCTGGACCTGTCATAGTATGGCCTTTTATTGTTGATGTTCTCATCCAATATCTTGGTGCTATTATACTGCATATCTTTCTTTTGAAGATCTTTTCTTAAGGTGGATATTTCTACTTCCAAGATTTCAATCATCTTCTCCTTATCTTCTAACTAATTTATGAGTGTTTCTTCGATCCTTTTTTCTTCTACTACCTAGATTTTTAACTTCCTGATTATCTGCTCAATTTCTTCTGAGTTGGAATTTTGAGATCCTTCTTTTTTCTTTAATTCTGTCTTGAGTGACTTGCTTTTCTTTCTTTCTTTCCCTAGTTCTTCTAAGACACTGATTAATTATGCTATGAGATCGACTTTGCCTTCTTATTTAGAATCTTATTCATCATCTTCTATTTCCATGAAGAGTACATTTTATGAATAATAGTCACTATCATGATCCTCATCTAATGAGGAATTGTCTTCCTTTGAGTAGAAATGTTTCTTGAAGAATTTATTTTTGTTCCTTCTCTTGTCTCCTTTTGTATTTTTTCTTTTTCTTCTTATGATCTTCTTCTTCATCGCTATTGATCCGGATTTTATGAGCATAACAAAATGAATACAGATTATTAAAAGATTCTTAATAAAGAATAACAGAGATACAGTAAAACTGGTTTTCTATTCATTAAGGAAATAAGTTGAAACTGTAAAATGCAGCGGAAAACAAGCTTGTTGGAATGCTGGCGTATCTCTGAGAAGAGATGTGACGGTCGTGCTCATTCGCAAGAATATGATTACAATGAGGCTCTCAAGGCCTTTTTACAATAAACAGGAATGTTAAAAACCCTAGACATCCAAAAACCTAACCCTAGGAGATGAAGCGCCAAAAGTCATGTGGGCCCTGTTTGGGTAAGTTAGTACATCAACTTCCCAGGGTCGTAACTTTTGCACACAATCTTCGTTTTAGGCACATGACAGCCCATTGGAAATGTATCATTGAGGAGATTCATTTTGGGGGCTCAATGAAATCCTCAGGTTATGATTGAGAAGCTCGATCCCGAAAAACCTTCATTTAGGCCCTCAAAATGGCCCCGGAAGTTAAAAACTACTAAAAATGGTAAATTGCCAAAATTGCCAGAAAATTGTTTTGAGCAAGTTGGACAAGTTGGGTGGCCATCTATATATGCATGGATCAATCCTCCCTCCTTAAGAAGCAATGGTCTCCATTGCATTGATTTCCCCCATCAGATGAGGAAAATTCTGTTGAATTTGGCCTCGGGTGAGCCACTTTCCTTGGTGCAGGAGTTGACCTGCTTTGACGAATCGATAAAGATGGAACCTTTGTTGTGGAGTGCCCTTGATCTTTGTGTACACAATATGATCATTGGATGCCTATTGCATGCATTCAGGCTTTATCTCTGTTGTCTTTAACTGCTCTGCTATCTTGGAGGTGTCCAATAATGGTGGGAAATATGGTCGAAGGAGAGCCACGTTGAAGACTGGGTGCAGGCCAAGGAAAGGGGGAATGTTGAGCTCAAAGGAATTTTCACCCATAGAATTGGTGATGGTGTGAAACCCATAACAGAGCGAGTGAAGCTTTTGACGAGGCCTTGTAAGGCATTCTTTATGCAAGTGCAACCAAACTTTGTCTCCCACCTGAAACTTATGTGGCACCCGATGTTAATCATGGTGTTGCTTGTACTTAGCATTAGAATTTTGTAGAATATCCTGAACCTATTGGCAGATTTGCTGGATTCACTCAATGAACCAGGTGGCTTTGTCAACTTGTAGTCGATCAGGGGACGATTCGACCGAGGTGGTCACCAGGGGTAGTGAAACATCCATGGGTCCCAATGGTTGGAATCCAAACCCCACCTGAAAGGGGTTGTGTCGAGTTGAACTATCAAAGGCTCGGTTGTAGCTATGTTGGAAATAGGGAAGACTCTCATCCCATGTGCGGGGGTGTTTTGAATTGTACATGTGTAGGATATGTACGATCATCTAATTGGCGACCTCAATTTGGCCATCTGTCTAGGGGTGCAAGGCAGTGGATTTGGTGAGATTGGTATGCAGCAGTGACCAGAGGCTCTACCAGAATGTGTTGACGAACTGACTATCACGGTCTGAGATAATGGTTTGTGGGATCCCAAAATGTACCCATACTCGTTCAAAGAAGATCTTGGCAGTGGCTTATGCTCTAATGTTCTTCATGCAGGCGGATAGAATCGCCATTTTGGAAAAGTGATCAACAACCACAAAAACACAGTCATTTCCCCTCTTGGTGGATGGGAGGCCTGACATGTAGTCTATTGAGATGGATTCCCATGGCCTGTCATGAGTAGGAAGAGGGGTGTACATGCCTTGTTTCTTAGTGGTCGGTTTGGCAATAGTGCAGGCAGTGCATGACTTGATATACTTGCTGACATCCTGTCGAAGTTTCGACCAGTAGAAATATTTCTACAACACTGCAATTGTCTTTTCGACGCCAAAGTATCCTGCCACCCAACTGTAGTGACCTTCCCAAATCAGTTTCACACACTTTCTTGATGGAACAAAGAGATGGCCCAGATGACACAACAACCCATATTTAAGATGGAAATTAGAGACCACTAAGTTGGCGCCCAACATTTGGTAGGTGGTGTATAAGTCAGGGTATGTCTCGTAGAGGTGGGGCCATCCAGAGGTCTCATGGCTGCAAGAATCTAGCACTGTGGTGAGTGTCGCGATTGGAGGTCGGCTGAGGTAATCAACAACTCAGTTGGTACTTCCTATATTATACTTGATGTTGAGGTGGAACTGTTGTAAGTATGTGCACCACTTCTGATGGTGGTCATTCTGCAATTTTCCTTGGGTCTGCATGAACTGTAGTGGCTTGTGATCAGTGTGGATGATTATCTCCTTCCCAAGAATATAATGTCTCCACTGGAAGAAATATTTCACAAAGGAGTACATTTATTTGTTGTAAGTAGGGTACTTACAGACATCATCTGATAGTGTCTCAATATGATATTCCACAGGGTGGTCGTGTTGAGTGAGAATGGCGCCCACAACATAGTCTAAAGCATCTATCTTGATCTCAAAGGGATGTTGCAGGTCCGATAATGAAAGTACTGGGGATGAACAAAAAGTCTTCTTCAATTCAATGAAGGCTTGTTGTTGGGACAGGCCCCGCACAAATTTTTCCTTACCACCACCCCTGGTTACTTGGATGAGGGCCCATGCGATATGAGAGAATCCCAACATGAACCTGCGATAGAAATTGGTAAGGCCCAAGAAGCTCTGAAGTTCAATGAGTGTGGTTGGGGCTGGCCAGTAATGGATGACCTGGATCTTGGTTGGATCCACATGCACACCATGATGATCAATGATGTAGCCTAAGTAATGGACCATGTCCATGCCGAAGGAGCATTTTTCCAAGTTTGCATGTAGTTTGTGTTACCGCAGGGTGTGTAGAACCTGCTGAATATGTTGCAAGTGTTCTTCCCAAATATTGTTGTAGATGAGGTTGTCATCTAGATACACCACTACAAAATTATTGTTGAAATGTCATAGGATGTCATCCATCATCCTAATAAAAGTTGTTGGAGCATTTTTCAAACCAAAGGGCATGACCAACCATTCAAAAAGACCTTCTTTTTACTTGAAGGCGGTCTTTCATACATTTGTTTGTTCTATTGGGACCTGGTGGTAGCTAGACTTCAGATCAATCTTACTGAAGTATTTGGCCCTCGTGAGCTGATTAAGGAGGTCGTCGATTCGAGGAATCGGGTACTGGTTTCAGACTGTAATTTTATTTAGGGCCCGGTAATCAATGCAGAGTCGCCAAGTCTTGTCTTTCTTCTGCACCAGCACAATTGGGCTCCCACAAGGCAATGAGATGGGACATATGTTCTCCTTGTGGAGAAGTTATTTGATCTACCTCTTGATATATTCATTTTCTAACAGAGAGTAGCAGTAGACTGGCCCATTGGGTAGCGGTGTGCCTGGGGTCAGATTGATAGGATGTTTGACCTGGAAGTGCAGAGGTACCCGGTTAGGAGAGGAGAAGATATCTAAGTATTATTTCATGACCTTATCCACTTTCTTATGTTGTGTGGAGATATCGACCACGGAGTCCCTGTATGTGGCTGCGATCTTTCACTCACTTTGAGCGCGAATCACAAAGAAGACAAATTTCCCGGTATGAGAGATGACCTTCCTAGATTTCTTGGCAGAGATCAAGGAAATATCACTAGGAGGGACTACCATGGGTATCCTGTACAATTTCCTATTCAAAATAATAATAACACTACAAGGCCTAGACTCATATACAACATGACGTTTCCATAAATAAGGTTGGCCCAAAAGAACATTACAAACTTTGAGAGGAGAAACATCACATAATACCTTGTCTTTGAAGGGCTTGATATCGTACGACAGTCGAAACTCTTGGCTGACGCGGAGATCGCTTCCTTGGCAAAGCCATCCACTACTACATATTGAAAAATTTGCAACGAAAGTACTGTTTCTTCGCAACATGCAAGAGAAAAAGTTGAATTTTTCTAAATCCACCCGGTATTCATCGCTATCTCGACGCATGTACTTTGACTAAATTAATATGGTCAATGTTCATCGCAAGAGATACGCATGTAGTTTGTTTAAATTAATTAAGTCAACATTCATCGCAAGAGTGATCACTGACCTAACCTTAAAATTGACCGTTAAAAATGACAAAAAAATAGGTAAAAAAAAAGAACTATTTTAGGTCACAGTCGTCGCAATTGCGATGATTGTGACCTAAATTTGGACTATAAATATTTGACGATTTAAAGATGTTGCGACAATCTTTCTATAACAACGACGGTTCCGAAAGGGTATTTTTGTGCGGAAGAATGTCACAAAATGTTGTTAGAGGTGGGGAAAAAAGTAAAGTGGGTGAAAAGGGTGATGGTAGATGTTATTTCCCTTGTAAAAGATGTTGCCTCATATGTCCCGTAAGAATTTTAATAGCAACAACTACAAAACATTGTAGGAA
>SNQJ01S0073172.1:60884-73120 GCA_010110895.2 Picea sitchensis | reverse complement strand
CTTTCCCTAGATCTAGCCTATTGAATGAACTAAGAGATAAGGGTTATGGACATACCTTATAAATGTTATCCTTAGATCTTTGTTGTTCCAAGCTTTGATCCAATGCTCTCTTCCCGTCCAGATCACAACAAAACGAACCAATCGGAGTAAAGACAAGTTAAGATATTCAATGACTAGTCTATACATATGATCAAGGAATTATGTAATAAAGTGACATCATCATTATGGTAAAGGGACATATTGCTGTATTAAATTAATTGAAAGAGAAACTTACAACCTGAGCCTTGATTTCATAGGTCTCCTTTCGATGGCTTCCAACTCTGACACACACACTTGCTCATGCATGAAGAAAATCAACTACTTGTGATGACCTTGTTGTTGTCTCTTGCTGCTATAGCATCAGTCCTCCATACAGTCTTGCACTAGTTCTCTAATCAATATCTTTCTAACTTGCTTGCTAACTTCTATTCTTATTATTAACCCTTTCCATGAGCAATCTCCTCAATATATAGAAAGAGATAGATTAGTTACTTGGATAGGGAATGATCCCAAGATATCTGGAATGACAATACTTGAGTAACCACTCGAAAGCCAACTCACCCTTCTAGAAGATTCCCTTCTAGAAGGTTCGAGATCTTTATATTTTTCCTCTTTAAGAGCATGTTCGCACCCTAACCATGGGTACAGTGCGAGAAGTTCGCACCCCAGTTTAAGGTAGCCTGCGGGAAACAGGCATTCCCGCAGGTGAATATATAAACAGCCTGTGAACATGTTTCAAAGTGTGAATTCTGGAAGAAGACAACTGTAACTCCTCTCAAGAAAGTGTTTTTGGTAAAGAGCTTGATCTTCCATCTTCATGATATCATCATGACATCATCACAATGACCAAATTTGTGGATAACACCTATTCACATGAGTCTTCGGCTTTTGCAACTTGAGAGAAAAATGAAAAACCGTTCCTCTGCCTCTACAAATCCCTGACTCTGAAATCGTACCATGGACGAGATCTACGGCTATGTTCCTCCCTCGATCCAACGGTCCTGGTTGTATTGGGATTTTGTAACTCGACAGTTCGCAACTCTCGAGTCCAATCTGGAACTACTCCACTTCCCGATCCCCGATATGGAGAATTCACATACGAGATCAACGGTCCTCGTTGATCTAGATCTAACGGTCACTACTCCTCCTAATATTATGGGTGTTGAAAGACTCTGAGTCTTAATCCTGTTGTTGGTCTATCAGATCTAATGGCCTACAAAACTTTGATAGTTCCCTTGAAGCGATTCCACCATCTGTTTTCAACTCCATGAGGACTTCTGGCCAAATGACTTAGCGTCCTCCCTCATGAACTTGAATTCTGTGAGAAATTGAATTGAGCTCTCGCTTGCGAACTCAAGGCTTCCAACAGGGTTCTTGCACGCACTCCTTGTAACAAATTTTCAAATAACCTCTGGTTATTTGGGTCTTCTGGTCTGTGCACTCTTTGCAACAAAGAATTCTTCAACTCCCCTATGAGTTTGAAGTAATTCGTTCTCTTCTCCCAGCCTGTGCACACTTTGCACGACTCTATGCTCAGCTAGCACTCTTTCCTGTAAAGACACAATTTAAACCTCCTCTGAGAGTTCTAAGATGAAACTCAGAGCCTGGTCGATGCACTCCTTGCAGACCCTCCATTGCAC
The DNA here is from genome assembly GCA_010110895.2 of Picea sitchensis. Taxonomy (NCBI): domain Eukaryota; kingdom Viridiplantae; phylum Streptophyta; class Pinopsida; order Pinales; family Pinaceae; genus Picea; species Picea sitchensis. The sequence continues at coordinate 71,441 of SNQJ01S0073172.1, read as the reverse complement.
TCTTTATATGAGTTCTTAGAAAGAGAAACAACCGAAACTCATTTTCCCCTTTGTCCATAATTCAACCATTCAACACAGAATTCTAGATCCTTCACACACACATAGCATTGAATAAAAATACATATAGAGAATGCAAACAAGCTTGCAACATACCATTTAACAGGTGGTTCTGACAACCATAACAAACCCACATAGATTGTAATCAAATCTTTCTTCTATTAATTCTTGTGCTCCTGTACATGGAAAATAAAAAATAAAATGCTTAAAATTCTTTGTTGTCCTATATTGTTCTCTGCATCTCTACAACATATGAATTCTAAATAATGTTGTTAGGATGATACAAGGGTTGAGGGTGCCTATCATCCATTTTCCCTCCTATGCTCCTAAACTATCTAATCTATTAAATTAAATCTACCTACTTTCATTAAACATACATAAATGCCCATTACATCCGCGGATAGGAACATACACTCCAAAATCAGTTTGGATCTTCAATACATAAATGTGACTGCACTTTCCTCCTATCTATTACATTAATGTTGTAGATTTTGGAATTCACAACGTTTTCACAAAAAAAAATGTATTTAATTGCATCTGTGCATCCAACTGTCCTCTTTGGCTAGGCGCATTCTTGGACTTTCAACGATGCTCCTGCATCATACTCCCTTGCTTGAAAATTTTCATGAACTCCAATTCATGAGCTCTTTCACGGTCTATCCATGTCGTTTAATTTTTGCATCATTCTCCCAGCTGACATCTTCAATTGGATGTCATTTCCACTAGACGAAGTATTCAATACTCTTTTCTCCTAGTGTTTCTGCTAATCCTCTTATCAATTATGCCTTCCATCTATGGCTTTTCAGCTACAGGCATTTGTTTCATCCATGTAATTTCTTCCTGTTCACCCTCTGCTCCTAATTCTTCATTTCTGTAAGGGTAAAAATCCATAACATTGAATATCAGTGAGATTCCAACCCCATCGGGTAATTCAATCTCATACGTGTTTGCCCCAAATTTTCTTATGACCTTGCACGGTCCAATTTTCTTCATCTTCATATTGTTGTATGTTCCCCTTGGGAACCTTTCCTTCCTCAAATGCTCAAGAATCAAATCACCAAATTCAAATTGAAGTTCTCACTTGAAGCTCCTTCATTCCTTCATTCCTTCTGCAAAGTCCTATGCACTAGCACTCCTGAATTTAACTTGTTCTGAATCTTTTAATGCAGAGACTCCCCTTGGCTACATTCCATATACAATTTGGAATGGAATCTACCCTATGCCTCTATTTATTGAATCATTGTAAGAGAAGGTCCTCCAAAAATGTCCAACGAACTTGGTATCTCAATCAGAAACGTTACTCCTTGGGAAGCCGTGAAGTCTGACGACCTCCTTGAAAAATAGGTTTGCAATATGAGTTGCATCACTGGTTTTCTGGCATGGTATGAAATGTGCCATATTTGAAAATTTGTCTACCACTACAAAGAGTAAATCATATCCCCTCTTTTTCCTTGGTCGTCCTAATATGAAATCCATGCTCATTGTGTCCCATGGATTTTCGGGTATGGGTAATGGTTGATATAGCCCTGTGTTATGCCTTTTTCCCTTCGTGTGTTGACAAATTCTGCACCTGTCCAAAAAATTCTTCACATCTGTTCTCATCCCTAGCCAATAATATGAGCCATTCAACTTTGAGAACATTTTTTCATGACTGAAGTGTCTGTCCAATCCTCTGTTGTGCTTTTCCTTCAGAAAATTCTCCCTCATGGAGCATTTCAGAATACATAGTTGATTTCCCCTAAACAATAGTCCATCCTGGATCATGTACTCTATCCATTGGCTTCTATCCTTGATAATTGGATTCTCAGATGCCTCATATGCCTCTTTGAAATCTGGATCATCCCCGTACATTTGTTTGAGGTTATCAAAACCCAAATTCTTAACTCTAAATTCCTGTATAAGCAAACATTTCCTGCTCAAAGCATCAACAACTTTGTTAGCAGTTCCAGAAATATGCGTAGTCAGAAAAGTAAAATTATGCATGTATTCAACCCATTTAGCATGTTTTTGGTTCAACTTCTTTTATCGAGTCATGGATTGCAAAGCGTGATTATCGTTGTACAAAAAAAACTCTTTTGGAACCAAATAGTGCCTCCATTTATTTAGCTCTTGTATGACTGTGTAGAATTCTTTGTCATATGTGGAGTACTTAATATTTGCTTCATTCAGTTTTTCACTGAAATACGTGACCGACCTATTGTCTTGGATTAAGACCGCTCCAATGGTAAATCCACTCGCATCACACCTGACCTGGAATGTCTTGCTAAAATCTGGTAAAACCAGAATTGGTTTCTGAGTTATCTTCTTGTTCAGCAGGTTGAAGCTCTTCTCCGCTTCCTCTGTCTAGTGAAAATATTTATGTCTTTTATTCACCGTATCCATCATCGGTGCACTAATTCCACTGAAGTTTCGGATGAATTTCCTGTAGAATCTAGCCAAACCATGGAAGCTTCGAACTTCAAACACGCTCTTCGGTGATGACGAATTATTAATCACCTTTATCTTTTTCGGATCCATTTTCAGTTCATTTGCAGAGATAACAAAACCCAAATAAATGATTTATGTCCTCATAAATGATGATTTCTTCATGTTGATCAACAATTTCTCTTGCTGTAACCTTCTCATCAATGCAACTAAATGCTTCAAATGCTCTACTTCAATTTTGCTGAAAATTAATATATCATCAAGATATACAATGACGAATTTCCCACTGAAATTCTTCAGGACTCCGTTCATCAACCTCATGAAAGTACTCGACGCATTCATAAATCCAAATGGCATGACAATCCATTCATACAACCCTTCATTCGTCTTGAATGTTGTCTTCCATTCATCACCTTCTCTCATTCTAATCTGATGATATCCGCTTTTCAAATCAATCTTTGAAAAAAAAATTGCTCCATTCGAGCAATTGATCAAGTCATCCATCCTTGGAAATGGGAATCTATACCTGATGGTAATTTTGTTGATTTCCCTTGATTCTATACACATTCTCCAACCACCGTCCTTCCTTGGGATGAGCACTGTTGGAACAATGCGTGGACTCAAGCTCTTCTGAATCAATCCTTTTTCCATTAAGTCCTGGACCTGTCTCTTAACTTCTTCATTCTCCCGTGGCATCAACCTATAATATTTTTTTTCCAAAAAACTGGCTCCAGGTATAAGATCTATATGATGGATTATACTCCTAATAGGTGGCAATGGACAAGGTAGTTTGTCCACTACTATATCAACAAATTCTTCTAGCAACTCCTGGATTTCTTCCTGTAAATCATCTATCCTAGTGTTGTTCAAAACAATTCTAGGCTTCCTAACACAAATGAATTGCATGTCTTCCTTCTTCTTGACTTTCTTAATAATTTCCTTCCTACTCATGAGAAGTACAGTGTTGCTCATCTCTGTTTTCACCTCTTTATCTTTAATTGGCAGCAACATGTGTGTCCTACCATTTTTCTCCAGAGTGTACGTGCTATTTCTCCCATCATGCATCACATTTATGTCATATTTCCACGGTCTACCCAACAATAGATGACAAACATCCATGTGAATGACATCACATAATATCTCATCTTTATATCCTCCTATTTTAAATTCAACTAAACATTGTTTAGTGACATTTACCTGATGTCCTTTTTGTAACAACAAAACTTTGTATGGGCTTGGATGCGCAACAGTCTCCAACTCCATCTTTTCTACCATTTCTGTGGATAAAAGATTATCTTTGCTACCGCTGTCCACTATGACCTTTCATACCCTATCTTTGGTTTTGTAAGAAGTCTGAAACAGACTGCTTCTTTGGGATGGGTTCTCTGGCTCCTTCTCCAATTTTAAGAGAACTTTATGCATCGTCAAAGATCTTCCACCCTCAACATCCTCTGCCTCAACATTCCATCCTTGAGCTTCGGAAATGTGAGTTTCACCTCCATCTTTCTTCCTATTTGGACACTCATAGGATTTATGTCCAATTTTTCCATAGAAAAAGAATTTCATTTCACCTCCTCTGCCTCTTCCTCTTCCTCTAGCTCGTGGAAAAGTATTTTTATCAGTATACTGTTAGGCAGAAATATTTTCGTTTAATTCCATTGTAGTACTTTCCCAACTATTTAATTTGTCAATCCGAGGTTTGTAGGCTTATGAAGCACATGCACTATATATGTAGGACTGAAGTAGAACTAATCTAATCTAATTTTCTGAAATGAAATTAATCTAGGAAATCATTGAAAGACTAACTATGAAAGCAGTGAATTAATCTAGGAAAGCAATACAACATGTGAAGAGTTGAATGACAAAAGACTTATGTGAGCTCACACAATATATCAATCTCAAATTGTATTACAAGAGTCCAATGACAAAGCATGAAAGAATAACAAAGCTAAGAATCCTTCTCCTCCTAATACAAGGGCCAGAGTGAATTACATGATCTCTAACTCTCGTCAATCTCCCAATTATGAATAGCATGATCCTCCTCATGAAGAGAACTTGCTCTCTTATATACATGAGAGTCTTGAAGAGTGTCATAATTCTGAATCCACTATTATCTCAACCATTCTCAACTACTTTCTATTATTAGAAGATAGTCCTTCAAATCCTCCACACATCTCCAACATATGTAAATGAGATATGCCATCTAAATCTTCCATGATATTCCCCTTTGAATATGCTTGAAGATGAAATTCGAATTGAGGCTAGGTGGTAATATTTGATTTGTTAAAATATTCACATATGCTTGCACACAACATCAAACTCATACAACCTTGATATATAATGAAAATATGTTATTTTCTAATATTTAATCAAAATTCACTTATAATATACTAAAATGAATACATTGGAAAATAATAAGGAGAAACCCAAATTATCATTATGGAAATGGTATGATGGAAGGTTAATGGGATACGTGAAATGAAGGAATGAGTGAAGGCTTGAGGAGGATATAAATGTGACGTTTCTGAGGCCCGACATGCCCCCCAACTCCACTTGTTGCATGTCCTCCTTACAACCATGCATGGATCTACTTAAGAATTTTTGGCATTCAAACTATGGCTTTTGATTGATGATGTCCTTTTAATAATGAATATTTCCAAGATTTGAAATACAAGAGTAGCAACATGTAAAATACATGTGTAACAACATGTGATTTTTTTTTTTTTTTTTTGTGGTTGGTTCTTGTGTGGCAAGCATGAATACAAAAGATGTGGGTTCTTGTGTTAACAAAGGTTCATTTCCTTATTTATTTTCTTTTCTGCAATAATTTACAGCCATATACTCCTTGGAAATAATGAAGCTATCAATGTGCATAAAGAAAGCATCATTGTGTATAAGAAATGCTTTTCTTTATCTTTATGAATCATGCCAATATGTTATATCAATGATAAACAAAGTGTTCATTTGGAAGAAATGTTAGTGAATCATAAATGGAATGATGATATGGTAAAATGGAATAATGGTAATGAATATCTAGTGAATATTTAAAGGTTATTCCGCTAAGCCCCGAATCGGAGTTACATGCTCTCATGCAACAGGTGTGAGTCATGGAAGGAAAGAGAATGAAATGAGGAAATTTTCAAAATATTCAAATTGACATATAAAGTATGTGATTAAAGATTAGAAAGAACATACCTCCTTACCCAAAAAGTAGATGTAGTTGTTGTGGGTGGCGGATCGGAAAAACTTGACTTACATTGTATTTTAAAGCTATAATTGTTAGACAAGAATATCGAGAAGGTGTCAACTAGCGCAAGGTCGGAAAAATGGAATTACTAATGTTATTTGTTGTTATGGCTGGATCATGGAAATGAAGAATTTGAAGCATTCTTGTTGAGATCCGCGAGAAATGTGGAGGAAGAGAATATGGAACTGTGATACTCTCATAGATCTGAAATCAAACTGCTGCAACTGTTGAGGGATAATGAAAAAGTGTATAGTCTTCACACGCTACAAAACCGATGGTACAATTTCATCATGTGAATGAATTAGTGATGAAGCATGATGAAAAATCATTGAATTAGACCATTGATGAATGTCATTAACCAATCTGAGACAAAATCACTAGTGATGACAGTAGGTGTCAAAGGTACCAGTACATCTTGTGAAGTGTGAATATATGGGTTGATGTTGATCCACTTGCAAGATTTGATGATAAAGGGACATTGATGTATTCCATGATCATCAGCGAGAGAACTTTCCATTAAGGCATGCAAGCCTCTAGGTACTCAAAATGAACTCTAGTCAATATCCCAGATAATGTATGAGGTCGATGGGGCAAGACTTATTGAAGGTGGGCCTTAAGGAATCCAATAGGGTCGCCCATGAAGTTTACGAAAATTGGTGGGACTATAGATGGAAAGATCTCGGTAACTTAGCGGGGTTTACTATTGAAATGTAATCATGGAAGGTTTGTTTTATTTAGAAGGAAGCTGAAGGAAAAAGAAGGCAAAAGATAAAGGAATGAAAGGAAAAAGAAGGCAAAAAGATAAAGGAATGTATGCAACTCAGAAAAATAGGCGTGTGTGAAGTCATGAAAGTTAAGGCAATGGAAGATGGCTTCAACACCGGGATGACTAATCAACTTTGAAGGAGAAATGGGATAGTGTCACAGCATGAAATTTGGCAAAATGAGAAAATAATAGTGTATCAGCATGGTCATTGTGTAACAACAAATATCAAGATGCGCAAAAAGTTTCTGTGTAACAGCAAAATGTTGTTGTGTATCAGGGAAATTTCTGTGTAACGACAAAAATATTTTTGTGTAACAGCGAAAAATTTTCTTTGTAACAACAAACTATTTCTGTGTAGCAGGTCCTTCAAGATGTCTATCACATGTTTTCTTTGAAGAATTTTGTGATTCTTGAAAATCACTGCAGCATGGAATGCGATCGGCTATGAACCTGGAAATCTTAGCACAAATTCCAGTTGTCGTTGCATGCTTATCTCATTGTCCATTGCTGCATGAAGTGACTTAAGAAAAACAAATCAATGTTAAGTGAAAAAAAACTTGTCTTGACTATTGTTTTCAAGAATGAGATGTCCATTTTCAATTTTTGACAATGTTTTTGGTTTTTATAATTTTGATTTTTATAATGTTTTTGTGTGTTTTCATGGTTTTATAATTTTTTTTGTTTATTATTTTTCTTTGTTTGTTTTTTTGTTTTTGTTTTATAATAAAACAAAACAAAAACATACTTATAAACAAAAATAATTTTTTTTATTAAAAACTAATAAACAAACAAATATTAATTTCCTATTGTTAATACAAAACAAACAAACAAAAATATATATACATAAATATTTATTTATTTAAACTGTTTCATTTATTTACAAACAAAATATAATTTATTTTAAAAAAATGAACAAAACTATGATAAAACTTTCTTGCATGTGTTTGGATCAAATTTCAGTGTTTTCGATGTGACGGTGTTGAATTTTTGCGGAAATATTTGTGTTCTCAAGCTCTATTCTTTCCCAATCATGGTAGTATGTCCACCAAAGCCAGGATTCCCAACATTGATTTTGATTGATTTCTGCATGATCAGACCCATACCTCATCAAATATATTGATCCTCCAGAGCATACAAGTCTCTGTGACAAATATAAACCTGTAAGCAAACACAAACGTCAATCATGAAGAAAGTAACATAATGCCTGCAAAAATACATCAGTCATTGAGAGCACAAAAAATTTATTGACTCTGCCCTCCTAAATTGATACATTCTGCCCACGGTTATGAGTTATTCTCTTTATATTTCTCCATCGTGCATGCAATCAAATCTCTTTCAATCGATCCCACTAATGTTCATGTTGCCTGTGTTTGTGTGCCACGTTGGAAAACCGGTCGTCCCGAAATCTGTATTTTCATGTTCAGAAAAACACAAACGTCTCTCAAACTAAGAAAAACTTTCAAAAACCACTTGCGTCTCAAATAAATAAGACCATTCTGCACAAAACCCGTGTGCCATATTTTTGAAATTCGTCACTGTTTGCTCACAAATTTCACTTAAAGTTGATTGTTTGCAAACGAACGTTAATTGACGGACAATTTTAATTTGAGCGTTAGAAATCAAACTAGATCTTTCACCTGAAATCAAATTTGGGAAAAATTTCCAGTGAGAGAAAGAAAATCATGACAGCTAGAAACATATCTCCAATACCACAGATCAAGACCATCATTTAATTCTGGAAGAGATGAATTGGCAAGAAGATTGTTGCAAATCGAATTGATACACAATCAAATGACAGATGGATTTTAGTTTTGCAACCTCCGGCAAGAAACTCTCTTCAATACAATGGTCAACAAAGAATGGGATCGAGTCATCAAATCAAAACTAACAATCGACCCCAGAAAGGATTGATCCCAAAATCTTTTTTTTTTTAGATCTTTATATGTGCAATAATGAATCAATCCCATAAAATTCTCACTTGCATATCATTCTAGTTACTGAAATTTGTGAAAAAAAACACGTGTGTATCTCAATCATCAGAGATCAAATTGGACTCTTATATGATGTGCTATGTGGAGAAGAGTTTGTTTTTAACTTGTATTTTTCTTCTTGGAGGGTGTCGTAACTCAAAACAAATCATTTTTCCCTCACGAAGTCTGCAAAACAGAGATCCGAAGAAGCCTAAGTTTCTCCCAAATGGTTTTAAAATCCAGAAAATTGCTCACGAGTTGCCTAATTGCCTCCATTCTGAAGAAAACCCACATTTTATTTTTTCCTAATTCACCTCGGTTTGCTTAGAAAATGTGTTTTAAAATCATGTTTTTTTAACAGTTATGCATTTCTGGCAATTACAGAGACTAGGTGATAGAGCATGGCTATTGCAGGTTTGGCGTGGGCAGTGAAACTTCAATCAAAAGTTCTAGAGATAGTTCAGACCGAAAAAGAATCCAACAATAGTGCAGGGCGAAAGAGAAAAACAGATCGAAGGATAAATGCACTCTTAAGATTTCTCGTCTTAGTAATGCGTTCTCAGTGAAATCATGTTATTAATACTCATGTCATGTCCATTTTATTGTTTTTGTTTTGTTGCAGGTTTTAGCATGGATAGAAAATGCAATTCAACCAAAGTTTTAGCATGATACAGACAATTAATTTTTTTTTGTAACAACGACTGTCTCAGCATGTTAAAAAAAAAATAAAAAAATTCACTGTTGCAGCATGTAAAATTTCACTATTGTAACAGCATGTAAATTTTTTGTTGTATTAGCATGTTGTATCAGTATGTTGTATCAGTATGTTGTATCAGCATGTTATAACAAGATGTTGTAACAACATATTTTTTTTTTTGTATCAACATGTTGTAACAACGAAAATTTTCGCTGTATTTTATTTGTCTACAATTTTTTTTTTTTCCTCACTGTGTTTATTTGCAGTTCAAAGGATGGACACAAAGAAATTCATTCCTGAAATCAAAATCATTCCTATTCTCTGATCCTCACGATTGCACAAACTGTGGAGGAGATCATACTTATTCTAGGTAAAACAAAAACTGAAAATTAAAACCTACCTACTCTATGCTAAATGGAATTAGAAATTAGTTATGTGTAGGCAAATTTTCAGTGGAGCAAAGCACGCAATAGTAATAACAATATGTTCAGTGGTAATTTTTCAAATGAATAATGGAAATATTTGAGAGTGAATGAATCTATTTGTTGTGACTGCAAAATTTCTAAATAAAAATTAAAAAATGGAGCTAATTGAGTACTTACCTGGAACCATTGCTCGATAATGATTTCATAGGCACGTTTTTCCTCACTCAAATCTTGTTGAAACTCGTCATTGTCCTCCTCAAGTTCCTCAGATGTTGATTCCCCGTTCGTTTCTAGAGGAGCATTTAAGCTCATGGCTGTTGTCAAGATCTCCTCTTCCTGAGAAGAAGAAATCTCAATTTTTGCCAAGATCTGAGTGAGTTGTTCCAAGATGACACTCATGGTTAAATCATATTGCAAAAGGGGTTCTTACAACACCCAAATCAAAATAAAAAAACTGAAAATCCTACTTGCTGAAACACATGAAAACCTCTTCACAGTTGCAAAAATCAAGCACACTTGCTGAAATTGAAATTCACACTCTAGTTATGATTGCAAGAAAATCAAACTAAACTTCAATCCATCGTGCTTCCCCGGCAACGGCGCCAAAATGTTAGGCAAAAATATTGTCATTTAGTTTTGTTGTAGTACTTGCCCAACTATTTAATTTGTCAATCCGAGGTTTGTAGGCTTACGGAGCACACACACTATATATGCAGGACTGAAGTAGAACTAATCTAATCTAATTTGCTGAAATGAAATTAATCTAGGAAAGCATTGAAAGACTAACTATGAAAGAAGTGAATTAATCTAGGAAAACAATACAACATATGAAGAGTTGAATGGAAAAATACATATGTGAGCTCACACAATATATCAATCTCAAATTATATTACAAGAGTCAAATGACAAAGCATGAAAGAATAACAAAGCTAAGAATCCCCTTCTCCTAATACAAGACCAAATTATGAATT
>SNQJ01S0073171.1:12702-35415 GCA_010110895.2 Picea sitchensis | reverse complement strand
TCTATAGTCCAACATTTCGAGTGGACATTCCACCCAATGTCACCTACACACCTAAATATATTGTTTATATTAAATTAGGATTTATATTTAAAACATGTATATCAAATTCTTTGTGGCATGATAAGTTAAATATATTGTTTATATTATATTACAATTTATATTTAAAACATTTACACACTGAACCATACATTTGAATTTTGTAAGGATTTTCTATTGTACAACATTTTGAGTGGACTTTCCACCTATTATGAGGGACACACATAATGAATAACTAAAAAATCATACACACCCAAATATATGGTTTCATATTCAATTAATCTTAAACTAATCTTAAATTTACATATATGGGTAAGTTATAAGCTAAAAATATTTACATATGTTTTTACATTCTAAATAAATAAATTTAACATTCTCAATAAATTTTAACGTATCAAAAAAAATGATTTTACTAATTAGATGAGGAACACTTTTCTTTACACCTAATTTTAATTGAAGAACCTTTTTCAAATTTATATACACATAAAAATATATAAATGTCAAGATATGAATAAATGCTAGAAAAAAAATGATTTTACTAATTAGACAAGAAACACTTTTCTTACATTATATTACATGTAATATTACATGATATATTACATGTAATATGTAGTAACTACATATTACATGTAATATGTAGTTACAAAACTTTCTTCACAACTAATTTTAATTAAAGAACTTTTGTCAAATTTATTTACATACAAAAATATATAAACGTTAAGATTTGAATAAAAAGGAAAAGTTTCATTTCATGTAGTTTTAAGTATTTCAATCCATTTAAAATTAAGAAAATTACTAAATACAATCTCTTGGTGAATTTTGAGGAAATGAATTTTATAGGAAATTTATATTGTACAACATTTAGATTGGACATTCCACCTATTATCACAGACACATAAATCTACATTGCTCTTAAATTTCCTCGAAATGAACTATGTAATAATTTTCTATTGTCCAACATTTCTAGTGGACATTCCACCCATTTTTAGGGACACATAAAGCATAAATATTAAATTACAATTTATATTTAAAACATTTATATTTACATGGCCAACAAACATTTAAGGTGTAAATTAACTCCATTGTCAACCAACATCGATTAAATTCATTTGTGGTTTTTATCTCTCAATGTGGGTTGACTCATCATCATTATTCTAGAAAAAACACACCACCTAAAATAAAACACACCACCTAAAATAACCAACTTTCCCTACTGTTAGATGCCTCATTAACCTATGTCTTTACACTCTAGTACTCTTAACCAATTAAAAGTAGTTTTAGGTCTTAATTCAAAACTAAAAGTTAATTTTAGTCAAGAAAATATTGATAAGATAATGTTAAGATCTGAATAAATGTGAGAGGGTCAAATATTTCCAGTATCCATTATCTATAAATGTTATGTATGTGAAAACCTTTAATATTACAAGAAAATGTTTAGTTTGTTTGAATTTAGTAATATAGTAGTTTTAACCATTTCAATTAATTCAAAATTAAGAAAACTACTAAATACATTCTCCTCTTGAATTTCCAGGAAATGAACTTTGTAAGAAATTTTTTTATTGTACAACATTTCTAGTGGACATTTCACCTATTGTTAGGGACAAATAAAACTACATCGTGTTGAATTTTCTGGAAATGAACTATGTAGGAATTTTCTATAGTCCAACATTCGAGTGGACATTCCACCCAATGTCACCTACACACCTAAATATATTGTTTATATTAAATTAGGATTTATATTTAAAACATGTATATCAAATTTTTTGTGGCATGAGAAGTTAAATATATTGTTTATATTATATTACAATTTATATTTAAAACATTTACACACTGAACCATACATTTGAATTTTGTAAGGATTTTCTATTGTACAATATTTTGAGTGGACTTTCCACCTATTATGAGGGACACACATAATGAATAACTAAAAAATCATACACACCCAAATATATGGTTTCATCTTAAATTACAATTTATATTTAAAACATCTATCAAATTTTTTGTAGTATGAGAACCTAAATATATTGTTTCATCAATAAATCTTAAATTACAATTTATATTTAAAACACCTATCAGCATGGGTAGGTTATAAGCTAAAAAAAATAACATATGTTTTTACATTCTAAATAAATAAATTTAACACTCTCAATAAATTTTAACATATAAAAAAAATGATTTTACTAATTAGACAAGGAACACTTTTCTTCACACCGAATTTTAATTGAAGAAACTTTTTCAAATTTGTATACATATAAAAATATATAAATGTTAAGATATGAATAAATGTGAGAGTGTCAAATATTTTTAGTGTGCATTAACTCTAAAAGTTTTGTAAGTGAACTTTTAAAAACCTTTAATATTATAAGAAAAAGTTTCTTTTGAAGTTTTGTAAGTGAAAATTTTTAAAAACCTTTAATATTATAAGAAAAAGTTTATTTTGCTGGAATTTAGTAATATAGTAATTTTAACCATTTCAATTCATTCAAAATTAAGCAAATTACTAAATACATTTTTTTTTTGGATTTTCAAATATTGAATTTTGTAGGAATTTTCTATTGTACAACATATTGAGTGGACATTCCACCTCTTGTGAGGGATACATAAAGCTACATCTCACTGACTCATTGACATGGACACATAAATATGACCATGTGTAAAGTGTCCACTAAAAATGTTGGAAAATGATTAACTGTAAAAACCTACACAGGTTTAAAATATCTATCAAATTTTTTGTATCATGTGAATTTGAATATATTAATTGATCCTATAAATTAATTCCATTGTCAAACAACATTGAGTACATTCATTTGTGGTTGTTATCTATCAATGTCGGTTGACTCATCATCATTATTCTAGAAAAACCACACCACCTAAAATAACTCGCTAGTGGTTTGTAAGGAGGTAAACTTTCACTCATGCTAGATGCCTCAGCTAGTGGTTTGTAAGGGAGTAAATTTTCACTCATGCTAGATGCCTCATTAACCTATGTCTTCACATTCTAGGACTCTTAACTATTTAAAAATAATTTTAGGTCTTACTTCAAAACTAAAAGCCAATTTTAGTAAAGACAATACAAGACAATATTGACAAGTAATTCAATATCCTATGTACTTTATATAAAAGTATAAATAATTTTAAAGCTCTCAACAGATTTAAACATATATATATATAAAAAATTACTAATAAAATGAGAAACACCTTTCTTCACACCTAATTTCAATTAAAGAACCTTTGTCGAATTTATATAAATACAAAGATATATAATTTATATAAAAGTTAAAATCTAAATAAATGTGAGTACCAAATATTTTATTTTTTAGTGTCCATTATTTCTAAAAATTATGTATGTGAAAACTTTAAATATTATAAGGAAAAGTTTTCTTTGTTGGATTTTTTTAATATAGTAATTTTAACAATTTCAATCCATTCAAAACTAAGCAAACTACTAAATACATTCTCTTGTTAAATTTTCAAGAAATGAACTTTGTAATAATTTTATATTGTACAACATTTAAAGTGGATATTTCATCTATTATCAGAGACATAAAGTTATAACTTGTACATAAAGTTATAGCTTGTTGTTGATTTTTTTGGAAATGAACTATGTAACATAAAGTTATAGCTTGTTGTTGAAGAATTTTCTATTGTCTAACATACATTCCACCCATTGTAAAGGATACATAAAACTGATCATGTATAAAGTGTCTATTAAAAATGTTAAACAATTAAAAAAACTTATACAAATTGTTTCCAAAAAAATCAACAACATAACAATTAATACATAACAATTAATTGTAAAAACATACCAACCTAAAATATAGTGTTTCATCCTTAATAAATCTTAAATTTCAATTTTTATTTAAAACATCTATCAATTTTTTTGTAACATGCCAACCTAAATATATTATTTCATTTTAAATAAATATTATATTTATATTTATATTTAAAATATTTAACAAATTCTTTATAACATGCCTGAGCTAAAACAAATTATATGATCAAAAGCATTTTAAGTCAAATAATTAGATGAAACAACAATCACCTAAATATATTGTTTGATTCTGAATAAATCTTAAATTACACTTTATATTTAAAACATCTATAAAATTCTTTGTAACATTCAAACCTAAACCTAAATATATTATTTCAAAATTACAATTTATATTTAAAACATTTATCAAATTCTTTCTGTCATTGAAAAAATTATAAGCTAAACAAAATTTACACAGTCAAAAACATTATTTTAACTTTGAATAATTAGATGAAACAACCATCAAAGATGAGACAAAATGAAAACTCTACCTAACTAATAAGCTTTAGTATAACAACAACAGCAGAAGCTGGCCCACCTTATTCTTCCTTTTCCGCACAGTGCCGGGGCTGCGGGTAACAGGTGCGCGCCTTTCGTACGACTTCGACGATATGTACCAATTACCACTATATATATATAATAAAGAAAGAGATAATGATATGATGATGGCCTCTGGTTAAAAATTAATGTGTGGGTACATATGCGGACATGCACGTTCTATTTGATAAAATATATTAAGAGAATGGAGCACACCTGTTCCGTACCTCTGGGAAAAGAGGTTGACGACACAGACACATTTTGATTGATGGAGGTGTGTTTAAAACCCGGCAAAAAATTAAGAATGGGATGGAATTGCAGATTTCAGTGATTGAAATTATATGTTTTTGATAAATTTTGTTTAAAAATTGGCCAAAAATTATGAGTTTTTCATACAGAAACATCCACAACTAATCAAGTGTTGAGGGAAACACTTGTTTGAAGGGGAGGGGCATGTTAGGCAGCCTGACAAAGCCCCATATAAAGCCCTAGATATTGAGTTGTTGTATTTCTATTGTTATATTACTATTGTAGACTAGACCTTTTAATTGGAATTGTACCCTTGGTCTCTTTTATATATATATATATATATATATATATATATATATATATATCAATGAAACCTAGTTTTATGATCATCTCATCTTGTACATTTGTTTTATTGTAAAAGGAGTTCCCCCTAGAAGAGGCTTCACATCCATTCCCTTTATTAAGGGGTGAAACTACTTCTCTCTCTTTTTATGCTATTTTGGTCATTTGATGCAAAACATACTAGCTAAAACAATAACTTATATATAACTCTAAAAATATGATAAAGCAAATGCTAAAATTTTGGCCAAAGATACTTCATTGTTACTTTCTAGCCCCACAAGTCTCACATCAATGCAATATACCCCCGAAAGTTAAAAGAGTGAAAATGATAAAATGACCCATTTGAAGGAGAGAAACCAAAGATCATCCACTATGATATCAAATGAGTCTCCTTTTTATATATATATAAAGAGGGAGGGGGGGGGCGCTAGAAAGCAATAATAATAAGACAACATAAATATAATTAATGGATGTAACTTACCTAACCCAGTTGGGTCACATCACTACTAAAATGACCCAATAAATTTCTCATACCAATATAAATTGTGGAAATTAACTTACAACATGAAATACAAGTTCACTCGGTTGTCCATGTTCTATAAAAACATAAATACAATTACTCTTACTGTGCCAACAAACTTTCCCCGAACCTGCACAACCCAAGGGATGGAATTCTCCTTCACTGCTCATTTGTTCTTCCATTTCCTTTAAATAATTTGGCCCAATCACAACTTTTTCAGCTAGGTTATCCCTACTTACTGGTGTGTTGCATTTTCTGCCATAAAATGCTTCAAACAAGATCATATTCAATGATTCTTGATACCCATTGTTGTATGAAAACTCAACTAAATGGATGTAGTCATCCCACTTAGAAGGCTTGTCCATTACATACATTCTCAACATATATTCAATTATCTGATTAATTCTCTCTGTATTCCCATCTAACTCTTGTTGATATGACGTACTGAAATTTAAATTTGTTCCAAATCCATTAAACAACCCCTTCCAAAAATTGGAATTAGACCTGGGGTCTCGATCCAATACTATTGTCTTCGACAAACCATGTAGTCTAGCAACTTCTCTCATATAAATTTCTACAATATTTGCTTCCTTATGAGTTACTTTTACATAAATAAAATGTGCATCCTTTGTGTGTGTTTCCACCACTACCATGATGTCCTAGGAAATTTGGTAATAAAATATATAGTAACAAATTTCCATTTCCGTTCAGGAATAGAAAATGGTTGCAACAATCCTGCTGGATGTATATGTTCATCCTCTACCTTTTGACATTCCATACATCTAGCCAAATAATCAGTGACATCTTTATTCATACCAAGCCAAAACTATTGGACTATTACAACTATAAGAGTTTTCTAATATCCTGGATGTCCATCGTATGACACATTATGCGTCTCCTTTAGAACCAAATTTCTCAATTCTTGAGAATTTGGGACATAAACTCTATTCTTAAATAAGAGGATTCCATCATCTTCTAGCTTGTAATCCTTATATTTTTTTGTATATCATCCTGTTATAAGCTTTGTTTAAATTGCACATAATGTTGACCTGTTGTTACAACTTAAATTTTTTTATCTTTTAAATCTTTCCTATACATACTAATGGTTGTAGCATGCATTTTATGCACCGTTCTATTGAGTGCATCATCCACCTTATTCTCTTTTCCCTTTATGTACTCGATATCAAAGTTTTATTCACTAAGAAATTCAATCCATCTAGTTTTTCTAGCATTTAGTGTTGGTCGTTCAAACAAATATTTCAGACCACTATGGTCTGTCCTTAATTCATATTCTATGCCCATAAGATAATGTTTTTGCATCCTTAAGGAATGTACTATGGTTGTTAACTCTAAGTCATGTGTAGCATAATTTATCTCATGTTCTTTCAATTTTCTAGACTCCTAACATATTAGATGTCCATTTTGCATAAGAACTCCACCGAGCCCTTCCTTGCATTCATCTGTGCACACAACACAATCCTCATCTAGATATGCAACTTTCAAAATAGGTGCACTAGTCAACAAATCCTTTAAGCATTGGAAATTTTCTTTACATTTAGGACTCCATTCAAAATTTACTCCTTTCTTTTGCAAAGATGCTATTGGGTGTGTAATTTTGGATAATCTTGCAATGAATCTCCTATAGTAACCAGCTAGACCCATAAATGATCTAACCTTTGAAATGTTTGTTGGTGTTTTCCAACGCTTGATTGCTTCAATATTTTTTGGATCTACTATTATGCACTCTTCTAAGGCAATGTGACCCAAGCAATGGATCTGTTTTTTATAAAAATTGCATTTACTTAATTTGACATACAATTTGGTATTCTCTTAATACTTGTAACACCATCCTCAAATGTCGCTCATGCTCTTCCTCTGTCTTGGGGTAAATAAGAATAACATCCAAGAATACAATGACAAACTTGTCTAGGAAATCTATGGACACCCCATTCATCAGACACATAAATGTAGCTGGTGCATTTGTTAACCCAAAAGGCACCACCGCAAATTCATAGTGTCCATACCTTTTTCTAGAGGTTGTTTTCCTAGTATCCCATTTTTTTATTCTTACTTGATAATATCTTGACCTCAAGTCAATCTTGGAGAATATATTTGCTCCTTTCAGTTGATCAAAAAGATCAACAATCCTTGAAAAATGATACTTATTCTTAACTGTAACTTCGTTTGGTTGTCTGAATTCAATACATAACCTCAACGTTCCATCTTTCTTTTTGACAAAAAGAATTGGGGAACCCCAAGGAGAAACACTTTGGTGTATGTACCCTTTATTTAACAACTCTTCTAGTTGCATTTGCAACTCTTTTATCTCTAATGTTCTCATTCTATATAGAGCTTTAGATACTAGGGAAACTCCAGGCATTAAGTCAATAGAAAAATCTATATCCCTCTTTGGTGGCAATCCTGGAAACTCCTCAAACACATCTTCAAATTCCTTTAGGATTGGATAATCCTAAAGACTTGGGTCCTTATCCTTCATTTCTCTTCCATATGGGTTGAATATATCTGGCACCCTTTTCTAAAGATTCTTTTCAGCTGCAATGCCGAAATCTCTCGGACATATATAGGCCTTGGAATACCTTGCAGTGTCCTTGAATTCCCTTCTTCATCTAGACATGTGAAAACCTTGTTATAACAATCTAAAACAACACAATGATTTTCCATCCAATCCATACCAATCAAGCAGTCATAACACCTAAGCAGTATGATGTCCAAGTCTGTGTTAGTGTTAGTTTTGTTTATGTTTATAGGACATTCTTTAACAAACTCACTAATTCTTCTCTTGGTTCCAGTAGTTGGCTAAACTAACCAAGACTTATCATGCTTACATTTCTTCAATTTTCTTTGGATCTATATAGCTATTACTAGCTCTTGAATCAATTAAGATGGCTATGGGATGATTATCAATCTTACCTTCCACTTCGATCATGTGGGATTGATATTCTTCTTGTCTATTGTCCAAAGCTACATAGATCCTTGGCATGCTTTTTCCCACGCCCTCTATTGTCTCCTCCTGGACGTTATGCTCGTTTCGTGAGTGTTGTGCCCATTTTGTCACTTGGGTGAACAAAACAATGGCATTTGCATGCCTAGTTGGGCCTACTAGATAAGACAAAGGTTAGTGAGTGGATTAAACAAGCCAAACACATGAAATAAACAAGTAAACAAATTAAAACAACTAAGGAAATAAAAACTACAATGCATAAGAAACTTTTAGAACCATAAACAATCAACCAATGACCAATATTATGCCACCAATGGATAACTATATTAGTTGGCAAAACACTGTAGAGAAAAATGAGTACTTTTGAGTCCCCTCTTCCTCCTTGGTAGGGCTTTTGAGTTCCCTAATGGAGAGCTCTTATTAAAATGGAAGAAAAATGGAAAATGATGAAGAAACTCAATGCCTATTCCCTCAAGAGGTGAGTGGAATGGCCTATTGCAATGATTCTTGAATACTCCTAGGAGAAAAGAGGATTCTCAAGGGAGAATTGAGGTAGCATAACAATACTATGAATATCTTGGTTTCTTAATGCACCCATAGCTTCCATTTATATCATTTATTCAAGGAAAAATTCAATTGGTTCTTAGTGTGAACAAGGGGCCCTTTAGGTCACCCTTTGGTCCTTGACCAACCCCCCATTTGGATTTTTCTCAGATGTGAAGGTCAAATCAAGTTGGGAGCTGGTCCATACGTGGTTAGGGGGCCGAGAAGAACCATAAATACTTCGTTTACCAGAGTGCGCAAATTTTCTCGTACAAAGTCGCGCATATGGCACATTGTGTGCTCTACGGGCTTTGTTGGCCCATGCATTGTGCGCGCCCTTCCTTTAGTGAGTTTGCGCATGTCAATTTTTTCTCAATTGTATAGTTTTTGCCTTTTGAAATTCATTTTGGTGCTGCAGGTGAACTAATAGTTATTGGCATTGTTGTATTTCTGTAATCATTTGCGTGCAATGTTGCAGACGAAATTTCAGTGATAACAAATGCCCTTTGATGTGTGAGGTTAGGAGCATATGTATAGCCGAAATACATCAATGTTTCTTCTACTGAGAGTACCATTGTAATGAAGAATGCTGAGAGGAACTGCAAGAGTGATCCATTGGAGGGAGAGGGGAAACTGTGGGACCCAAATCTTTCTTTAGGGAAAAATAAATAAAAATTGTATACAAACGAGGTGGGCATGCCCCATGCTCGTGTCATGTAACTCAAAATGTAAGACAGTAACTGAAGTGGAATTATGATATAGATAACTGCAACGCCCTCCGAGGTGGTTTGATAACGACATATGAAAATTCTGAATGGTGAACATACTCTGAAAAGAGGTAAGGACACCTATAAGAAGTGTCAATGACTTGTAGGCATTGATGGCCTAACAAATTAAGAGGTATTTGGCTGATATAGAACAATTGTAATAGTCACATAGTAAGACCCACCGTAACATGAGATTTTGTTGAAGTCGAATGTTATGGGGTCAACGAAATCAAAGAGAAATGATGTTTCTCTCTGTGCCATCCGAGACTCAGCATTGTAAAGGTAATGAGAGTCAAGATATTGTCTCCCTTCTGGAAACTGTGTTGATGTCGACAGAAAAGGAGACGCGACTCCAAGAAGCAGAGGGAATCGTGAAATCCATGGAAATAAGATCAGGAACTGATAGGGAACATGAACGAAGTCGAGATGCGGTGAGACTCAAGACTGCCCTTGGTTGGGGGTATGTGTGAAGTATGATTGGCAACAATCGTAAAATGTATCTATTGTCAGGGGGACGACTAGATATGGGGTTAAATTGTGTTAGAGGCTTGACAAAGTGGACAAACTCAGAGATCAGGGGTACATGGACTTTGGGGTACTCAGGGTTTATGAACGATGTCAAAATGAGAAAAGGAGAGTGGATTCCCCAACCAAGGAAGACATGGGTTGTGTTGTCGGGACAAGAAGGTCATCAAAGGTGACGACAAAAAACTAAGTAAGTGTTGGAAACAAAGGCTTTTTACAATTACCAAATAAATAAAGAATAATTTGGGATGAGTGTAAAGATATAGAAATGGGTGCCCCAGTGCAATATGGTTTGGCCTGTGAGGGAACAAGTTGCGAGGAGAACTGGTGGAGGGTGGGGGGCCCATGGGTGGGTTTTTGTATGAGGTAAATGAATGGAGGGAAATCTGTAGATGGGAAAAATGATTGTGGATGAAATGGAGGGTTAATGACACTGCAAAGGTGCAGTCAAAATAGAACTGAGATGAGATAGCATGGGAGTCCATTGGGAAAGCTAGCAAGATGATGAGAAAGAATATGTTGCTTATTCTCGGAAGTGCAGAAGACTATCGGGACTCCCATCCCTAGGGGGTGAAAGCAACATGATTGTCAAATTGCCAAGGGGAACTATGAATGGGAAAACTCATGTGGGGGAGAGTGCTACCAGGTGGCAGTACCAATATGTAGCAGAGGTGATGGTACCACAGATCCGGATGTAGGGACCCTAAAGGTAAATGTCGAAGGGTGTGACTGGGAGATGCAATTGATATTTAGAGGGAATGATTATATGCTAGTGTCGAACATATACCTAAAGGGGCTGTGGTGTTTTTGATGACCAAGTACCTGCACACATTAAAACTGAATACCAGACGTGAACAATATATGATGATAAATAACACATAACAACTATTTGATAATTTTGAATATGAGCATGCATACCTGGACGTGATGTGAGAAAACTTCTCCCCCGAGGCCAAGTACATATGGTGACCTGGGGAATTTGACTGTGTATATGGAGGGACCATGATCCCGTGGATGAAGACGAATCGGGAAACAGAGGCTCTGGGCTCCTGTAACTGAGTGTGGAAGTTTGGAAAAATGGAATATATATGGTTGGTGGGCCCATAGTGCCATCTCATTTGTACCCACCGCTATAGTGAGTTGACGAGAGTAGTTGGAGGAGTTTCGAAGATTACGGGATCTCAAGTCGACCGATTCGGGAGGTGCGCGAGTCAGGTTAGTGGTCCCGTCCTCTTGCACAGTATGAATTTCCTGGGGTTTAGTTAAGGGTCATACAGATGGTCGTACAAGGGAGGTTTAGGGGTGGGCCCACTAATGCACGAGAGAAGGAAGGATACACGTTCTCAGATGTGCAGGTATAATTCCATCTCCCGTTCATAATGTGCGGCTGTGATTGACACATGCGTACATAGGGGCACGTGGGAGGGAAAAACAGGCATGCATGAGATGCACGCCTGTTAAAATTAAAGTTGTGCATTGCGCATAGCTGTTTCTTAGACAACTGTGCATCAATGTGAAACTATGTAGAGAATAGGTGCATGTGTGTGTGCACCTGTTGGCGTGATAGTTGTGCATTGATGCACAATTGTTTCTTCGAAACCTGCGCATTAATGCGTAGTTGTGACAAGAATAGGCGTGTATATGTGCACGCCTACGGGGTTGAAAGCCGCGCACTGGAGGCGAAGCTAAGGGTGGTTGAAATTTTGATTTTTTTTTTGTTTTTGATGAATGATGAGGGATGAACAAGTGTGTTTATGTGGATGCAGGTGATCATCTTGTGATAGGAGATTCACTATGCCAGTATACTAGAGGGAGAAAGACTAGGAATGCCTCTGAGAGGTGGTGAGAGAGCATCCAGGCATTCGAAGACACTTGGCAACCCACGGGTTTCTCAAGTTCTTCGAGTGTCCTTTGATACAGTTGCAGGAGTTCCTTCTTCAGTATCTGATATCCATGTGGAGCGTTGATTTGCAATGCTTCATTGTGAGGGGACAACAACTCACACTCTCATTTGTGGAGGATATATACTTTCTAACGGGGCTCCCCTTTCGGGGGATAGCTCTTCCTACTGACCCCCAGTTGTCGGGGGATGTGAGATTGATAGAATTGGCATGACACTACTGCTCGGGGCTAAACCTGATGTCGAGTTCAGTTATTCGTATCAAGGCGATGGATGAGATTTTTTCTCAGTGCATTGCGGACATGGTGGTGAGGATTTATGGATCCCTAACAACTCAATAGATATCGGGAGGTCAGTTGAGGATTGTGAAGAGGGTCCTAGATGGGGACGTTTTTTCCTGGGGGATGATGCTGCACTCCAGGATGATGGGGTAGATTGACCGGTGTCGTACCACAAAATCTGGTGAGTTTGTGTTTGGGTCCATCCTGGTGACATGGTTTATGGAGAGCGTGATCCTATTGCACCTGAGGATTTTGCTGGTGCCTTCAGGGCTACAAGAGCCATGATTGATGCAGTCGGCCCAGGTGATGGTTCGTCACGGTGGGGGGAGGGTGGCTACTACTTCACTTCCATGGTGGCATGTGTATGTCTTCATATGCCACTGGTGATACTACGATATCCATATGGTGGGATGGACTACCAACACGACCTAGACATGGTGCTTCTTCCTGGAGAGGTCTGAGACCAGAGAGGTATGTTTGTGCATTTATGTTTTGTGATTTTGATAGTGTAGCATATGATTATGTATATATGGATGTTGACTCTACCTTTTGTTTTTTCGTTTGCAGATGTGGGGCCCCGAGGCCATGAGGATGAGATGGTCGGGGATTCGACCCGCCAGGGACTAGGGCGACCACTGTGGGTAGGAAAATTACATAGGAGAGATGATGTTGGTGTTGGGATAGCACATGAGCCGAGGGAAGTCCAGAGGAAGAGATTTTATGATGCTGGTGTTAGACCAGCACATGAGCCATGGGTAGAGGCTGGAGGGGGGATGGAGGAATTTATTCATCGGTTCGAGGAGGTGGTTTAGGGTGTGTCAGAGGGCATGTGGGCCCACATCCAGGACGAGAGGGTCCTAGAGCAGTGTGTGGGTGTACCGACATAGTGGAAGACCTTGATCCGCCGAGAAGCTGTAGCGGGGGTAGCGATGACTAGTTGACTACCCCCTGGATCGGGAGGACCCCTAGCTATGGGGCGCCTCCAGCTAACAGAGGACCTAGGGGTGGGGCTCTAGGGGCACCATGAGTGCTATTTTTTTTTTTTGTATTTATATAGGCTTGTGAACCCATTTTGTACAGGGTATTTGATACCCATTTTGTATAGGGTAGGGGGTACCCATTTTGTACCTATAGGGGTGAGGGGACTCACTAACCTACGGGCGATGTATATTTTGTACCTTGTAAAAATTTATGACACTTCGGAGGATATATGTGTGTGTGTGTGTGTGTGTGTGTGTGTGTGTGGATACATATATTTTGGCTCTTTGTTATGTCTACATGTGTTTATGTTTTTTATGGTTTATGATGTCTAATCTATATGCTGTGACCGATGTATGATGATTATGTATATGGGATGATGTGTTGATGTGATAAATGCCAATCTAACACTAGTTTAGCCATATTATCTTCTATTTGATTAAATTTTCGTGGAATATGTGTAAATGTAATTGAATCGAAGTTTCGAGATAAGAGTCTAACTTGCAGGTATTTGTGAAAGAGGCAAGGATCACGAACACGATATACATTGTTGAGCTGCAGGACGACAAGCTGGGAATATAATAAAATGCTAAGGTGAAAAATGTGGTGGTGACTGGCCTTGGCGAGGAGACCAATGATGACGGTGTATTCTTCTTGGTTGTTGGTAGTTGAGCCCAAACATATCCCGTTGGAGTGGAGCAGTTCATGTCAGGGGGTATAGAGGTCCCATGCGGTCGAAGCAAGATTCTGTATCCAACGGCTAGCACTGTCAGCATAACTGATGTGGTAGGCCGATGGAGGATGCATATGTCAATAACACGGATGCTATATCAGACATGAGGAGTGGCGGTGAAAAAGAAAACTAAAAACTCTACAAATGTGTACAATGAAAAATCCTAGTGTAGAATGGCTATGCTTAGGAGTAAAAATTCTTTAAGTACAACCCGTTGATGGGTTCTTTGAGAGGATATCCTTCTGGAGAGGCCAATATGTATGCGCCTTTAGTGAGGCAATGTTGGACAATGTAGGGTCCATGCCATAATGATTCAAATTTCCCATGACCTAGAGTATCATGGGAGATATCATAGGTTAGGACGAGATCTACTTCGTTAAATGAACTAAGGTTGACATGGTGGTCAAAGGTGGCTTTGGAACATTTTTTAGCTTCCTTGTTGCTCTGTAATGAAGATAGACGATCATCATCCAACGACTCTAAGGTCATCAAGCGCTACTCCATTGGAGAAATGTCAGGTAATAGCTCGATGGCAGTGTGTAAAGTGGGAATTTCGCACTCAATGGGGAGGGTGACTTCGATAGCATGGACAAGATGAAATGGTGTAAAACCGGTGGCAGTTTTGACTGCCGTGTGATAAGCCCATAATATTGAAAACAACATATGATGCCAGTTGGTCTTGTGTTTGTTGATGGTACGTTGTAGCATGGTTTTGAGGAATTTGTTGACAACCTCGACCTATCCGTTGGACTGAGGGTAGTATGGGGAGGCAAACGCATGGCAGAAGCCTAGCTTTGAGGAGAGTTCAGCGAATATATCATTCTAAAAGTGCTTACCATGATCAGATACTAATTGTAGTGGGATTCTGAAATGGGTAATGACATGGTTGAAGAAAAAACACGTTGTTGTGTTAGCAGTATTGTTTAAGGTAGGCATGGATTTGGCCCATTTGGTAAAGTAATATACTACCATGACAATGTACTTGTGTCCATTACTGGATGGAGGATTGCAAGTCATGAAGTCTATGCCCCATTTGTAGAAGTGGCTGGCAGTGATGACTAGATGTAGAAGAGCAGGTGGTGCTCGTGCTTTGTTTGCATAGAGCTGGCATTTGTCACATCGCTTGATAGCATAAATGCAGCCATGAAATAGTGTGGGCCATAAGTATCCTTCTTGAATGATTTTTTGGGCGATGGACATACCCGAGAGGTGGCCACGACAAGCACCACTATGGAAATTGTTCAAGACTCTGTCATCTTCATCGATGGTCAAACATCGACGAAGGATGGTGTTGACCCCACATCGGTAGAAGACGTCACCGATGAGGAGATATCGAGGGGCATGAAGGAGAGAGCATCGACGATCATTGAGAGAGAGATGAGACCCAAAGTTATGTGTCTGTAGGTAGACGAGAAGGTTTCCATAACAAGGATCATCAGGGAGGATGAAGAAGAGGTGTTCGTTGGGAAAATTTGTATTGACGGGTGAAGTTTTGGAATCTCATGGAAACGTTGTAATAAGTTCAGCGAGAATGAGTGCTTTCTTTATTTTGGGAGTTGAGAACTCTAGGTCGTATTCCTGAAGGATGATGATCCATTGGGAAAATTTTCCATTAATCTGTCATCGACTAAGAAAGTATTGCATGGGGTTAGAATCTGCTATAACTTTGGTAGTGCGAAGCATGATATAGTGACGCAGTTTCTAGACTGTGAGGACAACTGCGAGGGTAGTTTCT
This sequence comes from Picea sitchensis, assembly GCA_010110895.2. NCBI lineage: Eukaryota > Viridiplantae > Streptophyta > Pinopsida > Pinales > Pinaceae > Picea > Picea sitchensis. The sequence continues at coordinate 19,496 of SNQJ01S0073171.1, read as the reverse complement.
CTTCGTGATTGTATTTTAGGGGTGGTCCTGAAATATTTTTGCTGATGTAGTAAATGACATGTTCCCACCCATCATCCCCTAGTTGGACGAGGACTCCTACTACTGAGATGGTTGAGGCTGATAAGTATAGGATGTAATCGCGATCATAGTATGGAGGACTAATCAAAGGGGCATTGGATAGGGCCGGTTTTAAATCATCAAAAGCAGTTTGAGCATTTTCATCCCATCGAAATGGGATATCATGACACAGTAAGAGAAGGAAACCATGTGCGCGGGTGGCGTAATCTGGGACAAAGCGACGTAAAAGTTAGTTTTTCCTTGTAGGCTCTACAGTTGGCGTAAATCCCGCGGTGGTGGAATTTTGGTGATAGCTTGGACCTTGAGGGGGTCCACTGTGATGCCATGTTGGGAGACAATGAACCCAAGAAGGCATCCGACGATGACGCAAAATACACACTTGAGGGGGTTCAAGAAGATATTGTACTGGAAACATCGTTGAAAGACGATGCGTAAGTTGTCTAAATGTTGAGTTTATTTCTTAGATCGAGCAGTGAGGTCATCCAAGTAAGCAAGGATGATGCGAGAAAGATCATGGAAAACATAAGTCATGGCCCATTGAAATGTAGCACCTACATTTTTAAGTCCAAAAGGCATGACATGATAAGAAAAAGTACCCCATGGGGTATTAAAAGCGGTTTTATACTGATTTGCTAGATGGATTTGGATTTGATTGTCACCGGAGAACCCAACGATGAAGGACAATGCCTCATGGTTGGCACATTCATCAATAATTTGGTCGATGAAAGGGGTTGGAAATTTGTCTTTGGGACAAGCATGGTTGAGATTGCAAAAGTCGGTGCAAACACAAATAGTGCCCTATTTTTTGTTAACAGGGATGGGGTTGGAAACCCATGAGGTATACACAATGGGGTAAATGAACCCAACAACACGTAACTTGTCGATTTCAACTTTGATAGATGCAAATTTGGATAGGAGAAGTGGGAGCTTCTTTTGACAGACTGGGGCAATATTTGGCCATGTGTCAATGTGATGTTGGACTATAGAAGGATCAGGGTTGGGCATCTCCGTATATGACCATGAAAAAATATATCGGTATTCCTGAAAGAGAGATTTGTAAGCTGTAAGTTCCTCATGGGAGCATGCAACCCCAATGGTCATTTCTTCTATGATTCTTGGTTTGATGGAAATGTCAATTTTGATGGTGGGGGAGGTATCAACCATGTTTCCTTCTTCAAAATCATCGGGGGAAGAGATAGGGTTGTTGAACTAGTCTATATTCCTTGAGGGAATAAAATACTTGGTCTCGATTGCACATACAGAGGCTTGGCTAGGAGGGTCAAAGGATTCTTGTGAGAGAAAAAAATGCTGGGTGATGGACTGTTTTCCATGGGAAATCAGGGGTAGTGAGTTCGTCCAAGATATCTTCATCGTAGTGGAAAATGTGAGAATACAGGGGATCCCGAGAGGTGACAGGGTGACTGTAACAGTGGGATTGTCCTCAAGTGGAAAATATGTAGAGGGGATGTCACAAACTGGGTGTGATGGCTCGCTTGACATATGCCAAATGTCCATACATTGTGGATGATAAATGGTGGTAGTGGTTAAGATTTCCTATGGGAAATGAACCGAGAATTGGGAGGATTTGGGGGAATATCTTTAGATATTCTATCTATGAACCATGGAGGAGTGGGAAGTGACTTAGGTTCAGGAGAGGTGATGTGGACAATATCTAGAGAGGGCAGGACCAGTGGTGAGGTGGTCATATGTGGTTGGATAGGGTTTGAATGACGACCTCGGTAGGCCACAATCAAAGGACACCAGTATGAGAAGTGAGCTAGTGAGTCACAAAGAGCACAAGGGCATCTCATCTGTTCAGGGACTGAGGAAGAGAAATAATGGATGTCAGTGACTTGAGTACCAAAAAGTGGTCGTGGAGAGGGCTCTTGCTGAAAGGTTTGGAATACTGTTGTTAGCATTTGGCGAAACTGAGGTAGAGCTGGGAAATGGTGAGTGTAGTGGCCATATTCTGGACAGATGGCACAAGCGAATTTGGTTCGCTGCCCTTTACTGCTCGTAGTGGAGGACGTTGTCATAGTACTAGACATTCTTGGAGAAGCGGCGAGTGATATGGTTGCTCGAGGGAGTTGGATCAGATTGCGTAACTCGGAAGAGAAGGACATATATTGGTGGGGTTTCCCTCTCTTTCGCATAGTACGCAAGGAGGTTGAACTCGGGCAGGAAGTGGAGCTATGGGCTCTTTATTCTTCCATCTGCCCCTAGCTGTGGTAGTGGTGCTGATAGTGGGGGGGGATGGTGGTGCGGTCGAAGCCTGTACTGGAATTTGCATCGGGATTCCCTCTGACTGAGGAGGGAGGGATGGTTGAGGAACCATTGCAGGTGGGTGTAGATATCATACAGGGATAGCGAGTACCATGTTGGGAAGGGTAAGCGTCGTGGCTACCTGAAATTCTTGAACTCTCGGTGGGGGGTAAAAGAAGGGAATTTGAGTAATGGCTTGAGGGATTTTCTCCCAAACTGAGATTTTCTCTTGGGGGAGGGGGAAATCAGGGATAAGTAGTGCATTAGGGGTCTCAAGGAAGTCCTGAGGTAATAATTATTCAACTGGTGGAATTTCGAGGTGTGGAGAGGCCTATGTGGGAGGAATGGTGTCTCCGACGTCAGTTCCATTAGAAGATACAACACATACTTGTGATTAAGGGTGTATGAGAGGTGGTGCTCCATGGTATGGCCCCAACAAGGATGGGTCCTTGAAAATTATGGGGCCCATGTCAATGAGTGAATAAGCATCTGAACTAATGCAGAAAAGAGGCAATATGTTATCGATGTTGGTAGAGTGGTTAGGCTCATAATGCATAATTTGGTCGATGGTGACAATTTTCCCGTTGTGGGGAAACATCATCATTCGAAACACAAAGGAGGATAAGACCTTCATAGTGTACATGTAACTATGTCCAAACAATATATTGTAATCAAGCGGGGTGTCTATAAGCTCAATGTTGATGAGGATGGTTTTCCCCCGAGTTTGACGAGGACATTTTGGAAGAGCCCTTAAGGGGAGGATGGTCAACCATCATAGGCTCTCAAGGTGATGGTGGATCATACTAGCTCAGGGGAGCCAAGGTTCTTCCATATAGTTTTGGACATGATCCATGTAGATGCACCATCATTAATAATACATCGATGAACCATGGTGTTCCGAATCTTGAGTGGTATCTGGAAAGGTACCAGGATGGGGAGACGAGGTTCTCCGCTATCTAGATCAAATGTGATGAGTCTAGTATCAGCTGGGTCGACTTCCCCCAAGGAGGAAATTAAGGATTTCCATTGAGTTGGACAGGTTTGGAGGAACTCCAATACAGACATGGCTACATGAGACTGTGCCAAGTCATCGACCAGACTGTAATTGTGTGTTTCCCTGGCCTGAGGGTTATTGACATTCCATCGTAATGGAATGCGAGGGATACAAATGGTAGGTTCAATATTAGGGAGTGGAATCATCAAGGGTATTCTGGATGTACATGGAGTTGCTTCCGAAGTGGTGGGAGTAGATTTAGGGGGCACGTTGTATTGACGATCACGCGTTTGCAGAAGAATTTCTTCTTTGCTAGTGAGGAGGATATTGCGATTCGTCGGGTTTCCAGGGTGAATGGGCCCTGGCTTTTGATATTGTCCCATTTGTGGTGGGGCAGGGTGTACCTCCTGTTGTTTATTCATCATGCCTTGGTGTGGAATAGGGTTTTGAAACACAGCCGGGGATGGTTGTTGCAAATACTATTGTGGGGCTTGTTGAAGGGTAGGCGACGCTGGAGGACGTGGTGTGTTCATGGATTCTTTCATCCATTTAAAGTCGAAAATTTGGGGGAAATGGTGAGTATAATGTCCATGCTCAATGTAAAGAGAACAAGGGAATTTTGTCCAGAGGTTGTTGTTGTTCCTCCCTTGGAATTTGTTGTTATTGTCCCCTTGGGGGTTCTAGTTACCTTGATTCTAGTTTCCCCCAGTAGGTTGGTTTTGTTGGGGGTTATTTCCACCTGGTCCCAGGTTATTATTGTTCAGTTTTTTCCTTTCTTCTTGGCATTATTCGACTGATGGGTCATATTTTCCGTATTCAAATGTTCAAAAGTATGAAGTTGTTGAATGGGAGAGGGCTGAAAAAAGTTAACATTGACATGTGGTTGTCCATGTGGAGGAGAAATCCGCTGTGGAGGACTAGAAAACAAKAAATACAGATTGTTTTGTGGCAATGATTCATACGACGCATAGGAAGGTGAATTTCTTTCACTAGTGCCCAGGTTATATGATGAAGTAGAAGGGGAACCTGAACTTGGTTGATAGGATAGACGCATCATGTGTGTAGGCAAGGGTCCACTCATGGGTGGAGGGGGAACAAAAGGATATGGTTGTTGGTAAGGGGGAGGAGGGAAATAAGATGGCCCTCCATATGGTTGCAAATATTGGGGTGCACTGTACATAGGTGGTGGTTGGATGCACRGGTTGTGGTGTGTCGTGGTACCAATCAGCCCATCCGCARCGTGAGACATGCCAAGTTTGTCTTGGCCAAATGGTACGGGTCTGGGTGCATTAGCTAATACTGTGTATAAGTAACATGATTGAGAATAAATGAGGCCAAACTGTTGAGCCTTGCTGATGGCTTCCTCTTCGGATTGTGGGAAGGTGGATGCCACATCTTTGGCAAGTATAGAGACGAGTAATTTTAGAAACCAACCGAGACGTCGTTATTTGGTGGTTTCTACTTTACATAAACTATGTCGCCAATGCCATTCGTGAATGTGGTTGAAAAATATGCATAGATGAGGTTTGTTTGCACTTGGAGAGAAGTTCTAAACTAGTGTCATGACGAAATGGTAGTTGGAAAAAGACCAAAAAGGATTTGGCCAAGGATTCAAAAGTCACATGGGACCCTAATTTTTCGTCCACATACCATTTGACTGATGGACCAGTGATTGTTCTTTGTAATAACATTAAGCAGATGGATTCATCCATGATGTTATTTGAGGAGCACCATAAGTGGAAGGTCATAACATGGCTGGCGGGATCTTCCCCCTATTTTCCTTCAAATTTTGGAATATCTGAAGGTAGCTTGGTAGGCATATTGGGCCATGTGGGGTCATGTAAAATGGGATCATTCGTGAGTTTAGTCAAATCAGGAATATTGAGAGACGCCAAGTATGGCATGGGGAGATTTGGTGGAGGATTAGCTCCATCCATGGTGTGAGCAGGTAGTGGACCTGACCCTTGAGAGGGATTTTGTGGGGTTGTACTTCTCCCTTGAGAAGAAGTTTCCCCCTTGCTTCCTTATGAAGGAGAGCTAGTGGATGGATGGCCTTGGGAATTGGACCCAAGTAAATTGGAACCAAGAAAAGATGATCCCAAAATAGTGTCACTCACGGGGGTGTGATATGGTTGATTCGGTGAGTCGGCATGACTAGGAACTCCTTCTAGAATAGGAGGGAGATTTTGCAAGCGTTTAGAACAATGGGGATTTTGTGGGTCCCCTATGATGTCCGACTAACAAAGTGAATGTGTGCAAATGGTGATGAGAGAAATAAATGAACAAGAGACTTTTATAATTTGGACCTTCACAAGATAATATAATTCGCAATTGCATGTAATCAAATGAGCATCATACATAAATCAATTGTAAATAAGCACACATGTGGGTAGGTGGATTTTGTCTGCATGGGGGAACAAATAAAACAAATTACCGTGTCCTAAAAGATGTATCATCCTTCCTCTCAAATAGAACTGTACTTTCCAAGAGCACTCAACAGTGGGGTCTAAAGCCACCGGAAGAGGAACTAGTGAAGGATGAAATAATTAGTTATGATGAGGGGTAGAGGGTGCATATCGTGAAAGAGCTGGTGATATTTTCCAATAGCCACACAAAATCTGATCAAGGTGCCATTGCAGCCCACAATTGCCACCTAGGTATATGTCCTAAATTTGGTCATTAGATACCTCGGTCAAAGTGCGGTATTTAGATTTATAGCCTCAGAAATGGGTCATGGGTCAGATCCCTTCTTAGAGTTGGGTGACTCAAGGGGGGATGCACAAAACATCTGTAACTCAGCCTTCAACCCTTCACGAGTATCTCCCTGCCTTATGGTGTAGGAACACTTGACTTGGAGGATTTTAACTTTTAAGGTTCCCTATTTGTCAACTTCTAATGTTTGAAAATGTGAGAACCAAATAATGGGGGGTTATTTGGATGCCTACCCCCGAGATCCTACCTAGACTAAAAAAATTCTTTTGGCACCTCCTATGGAGTAAAAATTAGTGAGCTTTTAGAAAAAAATTAGGTGTGGTGGGCTGAGAGATTGGGGGTGTAAACCAATCTCGTTTGAATTAAGTGGGTGTGGATAATTTCCCAAGAAATAGTAGGATGTTTCAGGATTTCTTTGGAGAAAACATACTTCAACCTCCACAATTCAAGATGGAAATTATGTGAGTGAGGATTGAATTTGTGGATTTCATTTACAAATCGCATGAATGCAAGAATTTGAAGGCTAGGGGCCTTCAAATTATCACAAAACCCTTACAATTTTGAAACTCTGGAAATTGCATGGATTACAATTTTGACAGAGGCGCAGTGGGCACATAGTGTGCAAGATGTGCAGAGAACAAAAGACTTTTGGGCCCAAGTGTGCAGAGATCAGAATCCTTTTGGGCCCACAGTGCATTGAGTGCACGTCTATGGGCTTGAATACCCGTGCACTTTCTGATACTCGTCG
>SNQJ01S0073171.1:0-12692 GCA_010110895.2 Picea sitchensis | reverse complement strand
GTTAGTGAGTGGATTAAACAAGACAAACACATTAAATAAACAAACTAAAACAACTAAGGAAATAAAAACTATAATGCATAAGAAACTTTTAGAACCATAAACAATCAATCGATGACCAAGATTATGCCACCAATGGATAACTATATTAGTTTGCAAAACACCATAGAGAAAAATGAGGACTTATGAGTCCCTTCTTCCTCCTTGGGAGGGCTCTTGAGTTCCCTAATGGAGAGCTCTTCTTACAATGGAAGAAAAATGGCAAATGATGAAGAAAATCAATGCCTATTCCCTCAAGAGGTGAGTGGAATGGCCTATTGCAATGATGCTTGAATACTCCTTGGAGAAAAGAGGATTCTCAAGGGAGAATTGAAGCAACATAAAAATACTATGAAGATCTTGGTTTCCTAGTGCACCCATGGCCTCCTTTTATAGAATTTTTTCAAGGAAAAATTCAACTGGTTCTTAGTGTGAACAAGGGGCCCTCTAGGTCACCCTTTGGTCCTTGACCAACCCCCCATTCAGATTTTGATCGGATATGAAGGTCAAATCAAGTTGGCATATGGTCCATAAGTGGTTAGGGGGCCGACAAGAACCATAAATGTGTCGTTCACAGAAGTGTGCGACTTTTTTCATACATAGTCACACATATGGTGCATTGTGCGCTCTACGGGCTTAATTGACCCGCACACTATGCGCGCGCTTCCTTTAGTGAGTTTGTGCATGTCAATTTTTCCCCAATTGTATAATTTTTTCCTTTTGAAATGGATTTTGGTGCTGCAGGTGAACTAATATTTGTTGGCATTGTTGTATTTATGTAACCATTTGCGTGCAATGTTGCAGATGAAATTTCAGTGATAACAGTGAGGACAATATTTATACATGTGATCTCCTTCACATACCTGACACTTTATGGGATACTGCCTTGGCCTCTTTCCCAAGGACTCGGTCATTTTTTTATCACATTGAGATGGATTCCCTTTTTGATATGATTGAGATCCATTCTTCATGAATGGTGGCTTGAATCCTTTCTTCCCTTGATCCATATTTTCTTTCTTCTTTTCATTCCAAGGCATTTAGAAAGTTGTCTTTCCTCTATTTTGCTCATATAAATACTTGTCTTTTCTTATGGATTCTTCTAAATTCTTGGGTTAATCAAACTGAATTTTATCCTTGAAAAATGATGGAAGTCCACTCAAGAACCTATAAATTTTGACCCTCTCATCTTTGATGAAGCTGACATACCTCAGAAATTCCAAGAAATTTCTCTCATATTCATCCATGGTCATGTTCCCAAGATTGAGTTCAAATAACTCTTCCATGTTCTTGTCATAATATTTCTCTGACAAGTACTGTTGTTGAAAATATTTCTTGAATTTCTTCCAAGAAATTATTTTCTCATCAAGGTGCTTAACTTTCTTCGACTGGTCCCACCACATGGATTCCTTCCCTTGAAGGTGGTAGGCTGCAATTCTAGATTCTGCATTTGATGAGTAGTTATACAATTAAAAATATTTCCTCACTCCCAGTAACCATGCTTTTGCATCTTCACCTTTCTTGTTTTCTCCATCAAATGATGGTGGTTTGATATTCTTCAAATCCCCTTTCAAGATATCTAACCCATGTCTCCTTCTCGGATTCCTTACAGAAGATATACTTGGGTTTCTTATCGAACTTTAATGTGTATATGTTTTTCTAGTCAAGTTCCCTGGGGAATGATGATGATTTTGATGTCCGTTAATACTCCTTGATCGTCTAGATCGTCCATGATCATTCCTCCTATAATGAGACCTATGCACTTCCCCTTGCTTGGAGTTGGATTATTTCCTTGTTCCTAGATATTTAGGTTTTGAAGTATCTTTTATTGAGCCTTCGTGATCTTCTCATTATCAACCTTATAGCTATGCACTTCCTTTTGCATGCTTCTCATAGTTACAGGATTTGCCTATCTTCATTACACTCAATCTCAACATTACCCATGCTAGTATGCAGGACTCGAATTTCTTCTTCATGGTTGTAAGACCATTGAGCATCCTCCAAGCCTTTAATTCTCATGTAGGAACTAAAGTCTTCTTTTCGATATCTCTAATTCTACAAGAATGTGCATGCAATAATTTGTTGTTAGAGTTAATCTTATTATATAATATTTGTTAATTAGATTACAAGTCATTCTTCATTTAAAATTATGAAGAATATTTATGCACTACTCCCAAGTAGGATTCCTTAAATGCATTCTTTTGAAAAAAAAACTTTCGAACGGTTCTCCTCATGCCTCAATCTGAGTGAAAATTTATAACAATTACAAGTTGCAATTTCCATTATTATGTTGTTAAAGAATTCACTATTATAAATTTTGGGAGAAGATATAATTCCCMAAAAAAAATTATGGGTTGACATATTGCTTCTATTCCTCAACTCCTTTATATCGACTATTTGTTTTCTCCAATCTGAGCTCTGAGCTGAAAGTTATGGTGGAAAAACAGTGAAGGAATATTCATTAGCACATGAAACATAGTAACAATGCTTAGCAATTGTCCGATCAATTTTTTTATTAGATCTCCATCGTTGGTCTGGATTGATGCATTTTTCGCGTATCTAAGTCATACATCTTCTTCATTTCAGGTTTCTGTGATCTCCAATTTTTACCCTCTAGCTCCATCGTACTCACTTTGCACTTATACTTAGATTCATTTCCATTATTTTCTCCACAGGTATATGGCACATCATGAGTCATCAGATCCCTCCCTCTAGTCRTCTGATCTATGAAAAGCGGTGACCTCCTRGCCACTCGATCGATTCTCCACACTTAGTCATTTCTCAGATCTCACCCTGGGCTTGGGTCGACAACACTTTCCTGGCTCTTATATATGTGACTCCGGTGCGACTGATCCATTCTTGGTACTTAGTTGATTTTCAAGATTTTGTCATGGGGCCTTGGGCCTGCAAGGCTACCTCACTTCTTCACATATCTCCTATCCTCTGTTGTTTTCACCACCTCCATGACATCCTTAACACCCACAAATTATTGGAACTTAGTCAAATTTCAAAATTTCACCGTGGGTTAGGGTGAGCCCATATTTCTCTTATTCTTAGAACTCCATCCACTCATCTGCTTGACCAATCCTTAGGACTTATCTTATTTCCACTTCTTACCATGGGTTTGTTGGTCCACGGAGATACCATACCTCTTTCCATACCCCTTATTCTCTTGGCGCTCTGCGACAATTTCACACTTAGACAAATTCCAACATCTTACCAAATTTTCGTGGGACTGACAGTTGCCATGTCACATGGCTCCACATCACCTTTCAATTCTAATCCCATCCAAAATGTAACTTACACCATGGTAGTGCATGTCTCTCTTCTACTACATCAGCTGACACGTGGCCTCCATGTTATGCCGATGTCATCGTATGAAAACATACCCAATTTTTTTTTATTTTTCTTATTTTCGAAATTTTCCAAAGAGGCTCAATTCTTTCAAATTATTTGCAAAATTCCTTTAATTTCACTTCAATAATTTTTTCAAATGAATTGCAGGCATCCTCATTTTGACATTCTATAAAAAAATTTGCAAGTTTACTCTACAATTTTCATTTATGTGCTATGTTGATTGGCCCATGCAGGCTCAATGTTGAAAAGTAGGCTCTAATAACACTTTGTAACATACTCATCCCCAACTGGGTCACATCACTACTAAAATTATCCAATAAAAGTTTTGATACCAATACAAAATGTGGAAATTAACTTACAACATGAAATACAAGTTCACTCGGTTGTCCATGTTCTATAAAAACATAAATACAATTACTATTATTCTGCACAACAATAATTGTTTATATACAACAACATTCAATGATGAAATAGAGACATGAATGCATTTTCTTGTTTTTATTAAGCAACAATAAGAAAATATAACTCAGAGTAAATTTCACAACACTTATATCAACAATTAGCATGGACAACCACAACACATAGGAACACTTATCCTAATTAAATGTGAAACCCGCTCCAGAGTACATACATTCCTCGCAACCATAGCCTTGTTGTTCCAATTATCAACAACAAAACTCCACTGATTTGGGGCTATGAATCCACAAAAGATGGAGGTCCCTAAAGCTGGCTAATATCCCCCTTTCAATAGTCAAACTCTTAGTTAATTCCAGTCCACCAGTAAAATTTCCCCCAACCTGCACAACCCAAGGGATGGAATTCCCCTTCACTGCTCACAGTCCCTCGGGCCTTTCCACTCCCCTCCAGGGATTTCATCACACAATAGAAAGGAAATCGACTTGTTGGGACTCTAGGAGTTCTACAACTGGAACACGAATTGACCCAACAACCAAAATGTCGACTCCTTGGATGAACTTCTAGCAGCTAGTCACTTTCAAGCACACGACCTCTTCTCCATGAAATTACAATTCCAAAACAACAACCAATATATACACACAACTTCCTTCAAGATCCAATACTAAGAATACTATTGCACGTCCCCCCCAAAACTTCATTTTAAAACCACTCTTTATGAAAACATGTGAATGTACCAAAATCGGGTGTCCTATCCATACATATTTTCTATTTTTCTCTTGATATCTTTTCTTACACTCTTCTCCAAGCTTATTTTACTCGGCCCCCATGCTCTAAATAATTATGGGAAGTGATTCTCACACCAACCCTCTTACATGAATTCAATTATTGGGTTCTAGAACACTCAACAACTAATGGAAGGTTCATGGAAAGGATAATTTAGAGGAAAAATAGAAAATGGGTCTTGGTTTACTAGATATGGATAACTCTCCCCTTGGACTCCTTCTCTCTCTTGTGGATACTTATCCCCCAAGTCTCCGTCTGTTTCCATCAGCAACTGGAAATACACTTTATTCATTATATTTCAATTTATATCGTTTACATATCGGCTCTCAGTCATACATCACATTTCCAACATACATCGATTGGCTCTCAACCATAAGCTATATTTACAATACAAATTTCTATTTTGGGGTTGAAAATAGGGATGTTACATTCTCGTCCCCCTACAAACTGCATTTTCCTCAGTGCACACACACACACACACATTACATCAAAACACATGATAATTATGTAACTTAATGACTCACACAACAATTCCAACTAGCAATTCCCCTTTCCCCTCAACCCAAACATTAGTTGGACAAGAATCTCCAAATTGTCTCTTTAGGAATTTCAACTTGCCAAAATAGAGTCTTATTTTTCTTATGTACAAATGTATATTCAATTTTCTTTAAAATTTGAAAAAATGTGTGGGTATGTGGCTCACATAGATTCTTTGTGCTCCCATGTAGCATCTTCAGGACCGTAATAGTTCCATTGAACCTTTACCAATCCTATGGATTTGTTCCTAAGAATTTTGATTTTCCAGTCCAAGAAATGCATTGGTTCCACCTGGAAATCCCCTTTGTGTTCCACCTAGATCACATTCCAATAAATAACATGATTATGATCAGGTACATACTTTTTTAATAAAGACATATGGAACACGTTATAAATTCTCATGGATGCAGATAATGATAGCATGTATGAAACTGGTCCTATCCTTTTTAAGATATCAAAAGGCCCACAATATCTCGTTGCCAATTTTGGGCAACTTTCCAATTTTAGTGAGCTTCTCTTGGATTTAACCTTTAAAAACACATTCTCTCCCACTTTTAATTATCTATTTGTTCTCGTTTTATCAACATATCTCTTTTTCCCATATTGTGCAACTTTCATTTTTTGTCGAATCTTTACCATCTATTCTTCCATTTACTTTAAAAATTATTGCCCAATCAGAACTCTTTCGACTGGGTTATCCCAACTTACTGATGTGTTTCATTTTCTACCATACAATGCTTCAAATGAGCTCATCTTCAATGATTCATGATACCCATCATTGTATGCAAACTCAACTAAATGGATTTAGTCCTCCTACTTAAAAGCCTTTTCCATTACATACATTCTCAACATATCTTCAATTATCCAATTAATTATCTTTGTCTTCCCATCTGACTCTGGGTGATAAGCCGTACTGGAATTTAAATTTGTTCCAAATCCCCTAAACAACCCCTTCTAAAAATTGTAAGTGAACTTGGGGTCTTGATCCAATACTATTTTCTTCCACACACCATATAGTCTAACAACTTATCTCATATAATGTTTTGCATTATTGGCTTCCTTATCAGTTAATTTTACAAGAATGAAATGCGCAACCTTTGTAAGTTTGTACACCACTACCATGATGGAATAAAGTTTCCTTGTTGTCCTAGGAAATTTGGTAATAAAGTATATAGTAATAAATTCCCATTTCCATTCAGGGATAGGAAATGGTTGCAATGATCCTGATGGATGTCTATGTTCAACCTTTACCTTTTGACATTCCATGCATTTGTCCAATCAATCAGTGACATCTTTCTTCATACTAGGAAAAAAATATTGGCCTCTTACAGCTGTAATAATTTTCTGATATCCTGGATGTCCAGCGTATGGCACATTATGCATCTCCTTTAGATACAAATTTCTCAATTCTTGAGAATTGGAGACATAAAATCTATTCCAAAATAAGAGGATTCCATCCTCTTCTGGCTTGTAATCATTATATTTTTGTTATATATCATATTGTTGTAATCTTTGTTTAACTTGCACATAATGATGATCTGTTGTTAGAACTTCTAAAATTTTATCTTTTAAATATGTCATGTATATACTAATGGATATAGCATGCATTTTATGCACCCTTCTGCTAAGTGCATCAACCACCTTATTCTCTTTTCCCTTTATGTGCTTGATATCAAAGTTGTATTCACTAAGAAATTCCATCCATCTAGTTTGTCTAGAATTTAGTGTTGGTTTTTCAAACAAATATTCTAGACCAATATGGTCTATCCTTAATTCAAATTCTCTTCCCATAATAAAATGCCTCCACATCCTTAAGGCATGTACTATGACTGCTAACTCTAAGTCATGTGTAGCATAATTTATATTTTGTTCTTTCAATTTTCTAGACTCATAACAAATTACATGTCCATTATATATAAGAACTCAACCACGCCCTTCCCTGCATGCATATGTGCACACAACGCAATCCTAATCTGGATATGCAACTTTCAAAATAGGTGCGCTAGTCAACAAATCCTTTAAGCATTGGAAAGTTTCTTCACATTTAGCACTCCATTCAAACTTTACTCATTTCTTTTGCAAATATATTATTGGGTGTGCAATTTTGGAGAATCCCACAATGAATCTCTTATAGTAAGAAACTAGACCCATAAACGATATAACCTCTGAAACTTTTTTGGTGTTGGCCAACTCTTGATTGCTTCAATCTTTTCTGGATCTACTGCTATGCCCTCTTCTAAGACAATGTGACCCAAATAATGGATCTATTTTTTTTTTTAAAGTACTTTTACTTAATTTGGAATACAATTGGTGTTCTCTTAATACTTGTAACACCATCCTCAAATTCCGTTCATGTTCTTCCTCTGTCTTGGAGTAAATAAGAATATCATCCAAGAATACAATGAAAAAATTGTCCAGGAAATCTATAATTACCCTATTCATTAGACACATAAATGTAGCCAGTGCATTTGTTAACCCAAAAGGCACCACCAAAAATTCATAGTTCCCATACCTTTTGATCCAGGTGGATATCGGTGGCCACCCACCTTTTCCAACTGGCTCAAAACAACTTTCTAGCAATTTTGACAATTTACTATTTTTAGCAGGTTTTAACTTCCGGGGCCATTTTGAGGGCCTAAATAAAGGTTTTTCGAGATCGAGGTTCTCAATGACAACCAAAGAAATAATTGAGTTTTTTTGAGATCGAGGTTCAATGATAGCCAAAGAAATACTTGAGCCCCCAAATGAATCTCCTCGACGATACCTTTCCAACAAGCTATCATACACCTAAAACGAAGATCATATAAAAGTTACGACCCCTAGAAGTTGATGTACTAACTTACCCAAACGGGGCCCACATGACTTTTGGCGCTTCATCTCCTAGGGTTAGGTTTTTGGATGTATAGGACTTTTGGCATTCCTGTTTATTGTAAAAAGGCCTTCAGAGCCTCATTGTAATCATCTCCTTGCGAATGTGAGTAGTCATCACATCTCTTCTCAGAGATAAGTTGCCACCATTCTAGCGAGTCTTTCACTCTGTATTTTTATAGTCTATGTACATTTCTTTCATTAATAGAAATCGTGTATTACTGTATATCCATGTTTATGGTTTCATCTCTGATACATTTCTGTTATATTATTGAATATCTGCGATATCTCTGTGCATTTCTTTATTATATCTCCACTCTCACTTCATGCCGAAAATAATCCGGATCACCTTGTCCTTAAGGTTGTTTTTCTCGTATCCCATTCTTTTATTATTACTTGATGATATCCTGACCTCAAGTCAATATTGGAGAATATCTTTTCTTCTTTAATCTGATCAAAAAGATCATCAATCCTTGGAAAAGGATACTTATTGTTAACTGTAAATTTTCTCAGTTGTTTGAAGTCAATACATAACCTCAACGTTCCATATTTCATTTTGATGAAAAGAACCAGGACACCCCAAGGAGAAACACTTGGGCATATGTATCCTTTCTATAACAAGTCTTCTAGTTTCATTTGCAACTCTTTTAACTATGTTGTGCTCATTCTATATGGATCCTTGGATATAGGAGAACCTCCAAGCATTAAGTCAATACAAAAATATATATCATTCTTTGGCGGCATTCCTAAAAACTCCTCAAACATGTCTTCAAATTCCTTTAGGATTGGATAATCCTCAAGACTCATCTCCTTATCCTTCATTGGCTCTTCCATATGGGATGCATATATCTGGCACCATTTTCTAAAGAATATTTTTAGCTGCAATGCCAAAATATCTCGAACATATATAGGCCTTGGAATACCTTGCACTTTCCTTGAATTCCCTTCTTCATCCGTACATGTGAAAACCTTGTTATAACAATCTAAAAGAACACAATGTTTTTTCATCCAATCTGTTATCGCTCTGTAAATTCCCAAAGGTTTTCGGGCGGTAGAAGAAATTTATCAGAGGTAACTTTATCCAACCACTTTGAAACTGGTATCTAGCCCTGCCAGTTTCAAAGAGGGATCTCTCTGTAAGATTTAACTTTGTTTCGGGTTTCAGATATTAGGCTAGTTAAATAAATAAGACTGTGTTATTTGTTTTATAAAATGGTTGAAATATTGCTTATGCATCCATTGGGATATGGGGTCTGTTTTATAAAGTTTGAGACCAAAAAATAGATTTTAAAATGTGTTTCACAGGGCAGGATAATGCAACCGTTGGATCCTTTAGAATAAAAATGATGGATAGCAGAAAAGATAATATAATCAATTAAAATAAAGAAGCATTTAAGAATTTATTTATCATAACATCAGAACACAAACACTTAGATCTTTAAAATCTAGACACAGAGTATACAAAGATAAATTTTGCAACTTTAACTTCTTTTAAATGATCAGATATAGAAAACATAAATGATTACAAAGACAGAAAAACCATTCAACGAAGAGGAGTAAACATCACCAACAATTAACACGCAGGAATCCTATGAAACGTCCTTTTTATTACTGGTAGATCTCTTGAGAAAGATTACAATGCTAACAACTTGCTTGGGCGTAAAGATGAACCCTCAATACTTCAAAGTTTGAAGTATATATAGAAAATATTACAATCAATCTTGTCATTAATGATCAGGACGTGTCAAAATCCAAAGCTAATTAACTAGATAACAAAATACAAAATTGTAGGAACTGTTAATGATTTGTTGGATTATTTGTGCTGATTTTGGGGAAGGTTGTTGGTGAGTCATCAAATTGAATTTGAATGTTATTCATGATGAATTGGATTATACACCCCATCACTCACACGATCAAAGTGCATAGATCCTCCCATCTCTTTTGACTGGGAATGGTGACTTTTATCAATCTTTTGTAGACTTCATCCATTTCTGTATATTTGGAAAAAGTTGGCTTGGTGATGACAATATACTTGATTTCATGTTGGAAAATAAGGTCCAACTGCAAGGTCTCTAAAAATGCCTTTCCTGTTATGCTACCCTGTATCCATGAAAACTTTGAGCTATACTTTGCCACCAGGGAAATATTTTTCTTGTAGTCGGATAGAGTCATCACCTTGTCATTTAAGACCAGGAAAATGGGAAGACCTTTCTTCTGCAGAGAATCAATCTTGCTTAAGAATATATGAACTCTAGTATCCATGTTCTGGGTTCTCTCCTCCAACTGTAACATTAGTCCTCTCTTGGTCAGGGATTTCTTGACCTCGAGGATAGTCTCAGTCCTATCTTCAATTTCCAGACTTTCCATCTCATCCTTAGTCTTCGAATTTAGAAACCTGATGATTTCATTTGCCTCTATGGGCATCTCCTCCAACTCTCCCTTTGTCCTGTCAATGGCCTGCCTACTCCTCAACACCAATTCGTGATGCTCGAACATGATCTGCACGAGTGGCCAGATTTATGCTAGGGATTTTGAGATATCCATCCAAATGTTCTCTTTGGCTTCTGTTAGTGTTTTACCCACAACTGTTTTCTTTTGCAGTTGTTGTATTTCCTGCTTAAGTTTTTCTGATGTGTGCCTCTCAGTATTGTAACTTGCCTGGAAGGAAGATTTAAGTTTCTGGAGATTCTCTATTTCGGGATGTAATTTGTTAATTTCTGCTCCGTGTAGGGTCATCTCCTCCATTGACTTTGCTAGAGCTTTAGATGTCCCTAGAACTATCACTGGGGCAGCTGATGGAAGTTTTTTTGTGGCATTTGTTGATGTTGTCACTGGGCTAACTCTTGTGAGGGGAACTGCACTCAGTGGAATGACTTCCATGGGCTCTATTTGTTCCTTTTCCTTTACCAACCTTTCCAATTCTGCTTCCATCTCCTTTATCTGAGTGTTTTGTTCCATGATTAACTTTAGCATTTCTTATTTTTGTCCCTCTGTCTCGGCCATCTCTTTGGCCTATGAGTCTTCAGTAGTTGGAAATTTTAATTGTTTCCTCAAGGATGTTATGTCAACATTCTTTTTCCTTAGCATTTCTTTAGCTAATTTCACATTTGAGGGGTCATACCCAATTTTTAGTACCATCTCTTCCAAAGACTTGATCCTGTTGTCTTTTGCAAAAGAAGACACTTTCTCCATCTTTAATTGATTTTGAAAAATATTTAGGGAAACCTGCAACTTTGCAGCAATAAGCGTTTGCCAATGTTGAGAAAATCATTTCTCCAGTCTGCCTGTGCAAATCCATCTAATCAGCTGGATGTACTTCCTTAGTGTCAAAATCAAATGTTGACCTTTTGTAATTAGTGATTTCCTTTGGATGGGGCACTTGTGCCTGGAAAAATGCCATGTCCATTCTCCCTTTTTTTGTATCAAAAGTAGAGAGAAACCTATGTTGTGTTGTGGATGTTTTCTTCCAGAATTGAGCATAGGTGCTACTGGTTAGCATCTCATTCTTCTTCTTAATCAAATCATATTTTTCAAGAATACTTAGTTTTGCAGACCCTTGAGATGGCTGAGAAGTCAAAGTGGTATTTGTAATAGACCAGATATAAAATGTATGCAGAACAAAAATAAAATGCTAGTAATGGCAGAATAAAAACAATATAACCAAAACATTCACCACAATAACACTGAAATGATATAAGAATATCAACATAAATAGCACTTTGAATCTGAAAGCAATGTTCATGGGCCTCTTCGAGGGGGAAACCTCTAGTTGAGAAGAGATCTATTACAATAATATCCAATCTAGGGTTTTCATACCCTCGACTCCTATTTATACTAAAAAGATGCATCTAGAGGAAGATCCTTCTAGAAGCGGAAGCTTCTATTAAGTCTTCTTACATCCACCTTATTCTATTTTATTGAAAGGCCTTATTAATATTGACCTTTATTACATCTGAATATATTGTTCTACCTTTGTGTGGGTTAGGACTCTAACATGTTTTCCCCCTTAAAAACATCCTTGTCCTAAAGTCCTGAGATGAGGAAATTGTTGTAGAATGGTAGTTGGTTCCCAAGTGGCGTCTGTTGGAGTTGTATCTTTCCACTAGAATAGCACTTCCTTGATGGTTCTCTGATGTAGGCAATGCTCATGCTGGTCCAAAACTGCTTCTGGCTATATCCAAATGGATCCTTCTTCAACTAACTCTGGAAGGTTGGTTTGAATTTGGCACTTAGCTCCAATCACCTTCTTTAAGCATGAAACATGAAAAACATGATGTAGCTTTGAATGGATGGGAAAAGATAACTGATAGGTGACTTGTCCCACATGCTTGAGCACAGTAGAAGGACCATAAAATTTTGGCACTAGCTTCTGACAATGCTTGGCCTTGAGGGAAGTTCGCTTGTAAGGTTGCAGTCGAAGAAACATATGATCCCCTTCTACAAATTGACATTCAGAGCGATATTGATCTTCTTGTTGCTTCATGCTATTCTGTGCCATGACCAAATTATCTTTGAGGATACGGAGAATAGCCTCTAGAGCTGTAAGTGTTAGGTCAACCGCCTGGACCTTCGAGGCACTCGGTAAGTATGAGAGAACTGAAGGTGGCTTATGTCCATATATCGCTTCAAAAGGAGTCATGCATGTAGTTGTATGGTATGAAGTGTTGTACCACCATTCATCTAGGGGTAACCATTGA
>SNQJ01S0073170.1:13831-47700 GCA_010110895.2 Picea sitchensis | reverse complement strand
ACCGATATGCACCTGGATCAGGTAGTTGTGATCTTCTCTACCAAATAGATTCAAGGTATCCTCACAAAACTGTTGTTTTATTTTGGCCATCTTCAATAGGTTGCAGTATTCCTTCATAATACCTCTTAGAACAGTGAAATAATCTTTACATTATATCCTTGATGAGAGAATTAAGTGAAATAATATTTACATTATATCCTTGATGAGAGAATTAACTTGAAATAAATATGATTTTACCTCGATAGAAACATCATTAATAACAACATTTTCAGAATTTAATTTAGTATTTGAGTTCGTAGAGTTAGCATTTAATATGACTCAAGAACTATGAAAGAGAATGGAGAAATCATGATGGGGTGACAAAGTGGAATATTTCAAATGAGAATGCGAGTCTGCAAGTCTGAGAGTCCACGAGTCCACTGTGATAAGAAAAATGGATAAGTATCTATACTTATCGGACAGACTTATGAAGACAAGAAGATACAAAGAAAAGAAAATATGAGTCCACGAATGAAAAATAAACTAAGTGTTGGGAAGAGGTTCAAGGAAGAAAAGTGATAGACCATGAGTGCGTGAGTCCATCAACCCGTGAATATAACAAAATGACATAAATTGAGCTTGAGGAAGAGTCATAAGATGAAGCAGAGGTTAATATGGAAGAATAACTTCTCAGTGCCTTGGAGGAATTAAGAAGATACAAAAACAGATATAGACAGCTGAAACGTTTTGTAGTTGAACAAAAAGAAACACATGAACATAAATAAAAAGAGATGGAGAAACTCATGAGTGATGGAAGAAAGTCTAGACAAGTCTCTTAAAGAGAAACAAATAACATGTGAAAGAATGGAGGCAAAACTAGTTCACCTAAGAAAAGAGCTTGATGCAAAACTTATTCAAAAAAGATACGAAAATAGCTCTAAAATATTAGATAAGATTATTACCACACAAAGGGATTCAAGTAACAAAAATTGAGTAGGTTATTCTCAAGAAGAAAACCAAGTTAACTCAAAATCTTATACAGTTGCTCTCCTCAGTACATTCAAGAAGAAAGATGAAGAAAAGAAAAGTAATGATCAGAACTCCAGAGGATTAATTCCACCCATCATCAAGGAATATAAGACAACAGCAAAGAAGGTTTATCAAAATAGGTATCCTCACATTTTCTTTGGTTATTTCTTTGCATGCTCTAATTTTAGAAACAAAGCTATGAATTGTAGTGCATATGGAAGGAAAAACTTGAGGGTTAAGAACTATAACCTTAAAGATAACAAAACAATAGATCAAGTTAAAAGCAGAAATTATAACTCCTTTGCACCTCTACAAGAAGGGAACTTAGAATTCTTCAGATGTCATAATTATGGACATAAATCAAGTAATTTCATATTAATGGAAGTCTTAGAAAAACCAAAGTTCATTAGAGAGAAAAAAAAGATTTGGAAAGAAAAAAACATCAAAAGAGGAATGTCTTATTGCCTTGAAAGAACAAGATAAAGAAGATCTCTGGTATGTTGATAGTGGTTGCTCAAAACATATGACATGAAATAAGGACAAGTTTTTGAACTTAAAGAAACAAAAGGGTAAAGTTACATTTGGTGACAATGTTTATGTAACATACTTAGGAAAGGCACTATGAATTTGGGAAAAGACAAAGCCAAGGATGTGTTTCTTGTTGAAAAAATGAAACCTAGCCTATTAAGTGTCAACCAGAACTGTGATCAGGGGCACATTTTCATCTTTTATTCCCATAAATGTGATATTAGGAGAAAGGACTCAGGAAAATTGGTTGGTACTGCTCCTAGAACTCCTAAGAATGTATATATACTAAATACAAAATTGAATGAGGAGTGTCATATAAATTTAGTATATGAAAGTTGGCTATGGCATAGAAGGTTGGGGCACATTAACTTTGACAATTTAGTGAAAGTTAGCAATCTTGGGGCAATAAGAAACTTTCCAAAGATCACAAAGCCCTCGAATCCTATGTGTAGACATTGTCAACTAGGGAAGAAAACTAGGATAAGGTTCAAAACAAAAGAATACTCAACCTCAAAACCTTTAGATCTTGTTCAAACTGACCTCTGTGGACCTACAAGGACCAAGAGTTTGCAAGGAGAGTCTTACTTTATGTTGTTCATTGATGATTTTACTAGAATGGCTTGGGTATGTTTTCTCAAGGAAAAATCAGAAGCACTTAACAAATTCAAATCTTTTAAGGCCCTTGTTGAAAATGAAACAGAGACAAAAATCAAATGTCTTAGATCAGAAAATGGTGGTGAGTTCACCTCAAAAGAGTTTGACCTCTTCTGTGAAACTCATGGAATAAAAACACGATTCTCTACTGCCAGGACAACTCAACAAAATGGGATTGTTAAGAGAAGGAATAGAACAATCTAGGAGGCTACAAGGACTATGCTCAATGAAGCAAGATTATCTGATGGATATTGGAGGGAAGTTGTAGGAACAATAATATACATATTAAACAAAGTTCAGCTCAGGATTAATAGTAATAAGACTCCTTATGAACTATGGTTTGGGAAAGCTCCTTCGGTAAAATACTTCAAGGTCTTTGGAAGTAAGTGTTACATCAAAAGGCTTGATGAGAATCTCGAAATTTTTTATGCTAGATCTGATGAAGGTATCTTTCTTGGATATGCGTCTACCAAGAAAGCATATAGATGCTAAAATATTAGATTACATAATATTGTTGAGGGTTCATATGTTAAGGTGGATGATTTAAAAACAATAAATATCAAACATCAAGAGACCATACTTGACGGTGAAGATGAGGATGATGATGAGTCAGTTGGTACACAAGCAAAAGAAGTAGAAGAGAATAAAGAAGAAAGGAAGATATACAAGAGGATTAAATGGATACTAGTGAAGATGAGGAATATATTCGAGAAGAAGAGATGAGAGAAGAATCCCCAAGAAGAGACACAAAGACACCCTCAAGAATAACTCAAAGGAATCATCCTGAAGAACTAATTATTGGAAATAAAAGCAATGGAGTGAAGACAAGAAGACAACTGTTGTATCAGACAGAAATAACACTTTTGTCACATATTGAGCCCAGCTCAATCAAAGAGGCATGCAAAGATGAGAATTGGGTCACTGCTATGAATGAAGAATTGGACCAAATTGAAAAAAATCAAACTTGGGAACTGGTTCCAAGACCAAAAAATAAGAATGCCATTGGAATTAAATGGGTGTATAAAAACAAAGTGAATGAGAATGGAAAAGTAATAATGAACAAAGCTATATTGGTATGTAAAGGGTATTATCAGGTTGAAGGGGTAGACTTTGAACAAACCTTTGCACATGTGGCTAGATTAGAGGCAATTAGGATGTTCTTAGCCTTTTCCAGCTACAAAAAATTGAAATCATACCAGATGGATGTCAAGTCATCATTTCTCAATGGAAAATTAGAAGAGGAAGTCTATATTGAGAAACCAGAAGGATTTCAATTAACTAACAAACGAGACTATGTCTGTAAACTAAAGAACGCACTATGTGGGATAAAACAAGCACCCATAGCATGGTATGCAAGGCTAGATTCTTATTTACAAGTACAAGGCCTCCAAAGAGGATCAACAGACAACAATCTTTATTGTAAAATTGTTGTAGATAGCATGATTATTGTGGAAGTATATGTTGATGATATTATATTTGGGAGTGATGATGAAAAAATGAGTAAGTACTTTGCTAGGAGGATGCAACAAGAATTTGAAATGTCCTTGCTTGGTGAAATGAATTTTATTCTAGGATCACAAATAGTACAGTCTAAAATGGGATTTTTTATCCATCAGTCCAAGTATGTTAAAGATATGCTTAAGAAATTCTAGTTAGAGGATTGCAAACCTGTTTGTACACCTATGAAAATAGGATGCAAACTAAGAAAGGAAGATGAGTCCAAAGCTGTAGATCCAAAACACTATAGATCAATAATTGGGAGTTTACTCTATGTAATAGCTTCCAGACTTTATGTCAAGCAAGCTGTTGGAATGGTGGCTAGATTCCAAGATGCACCAAAATAGAGCCATGTTAAAGATGCGAAAATAATCTTTAGGTATTTAAAAGGAACCATAGATCTTGGTTTGTAGTACCCTAGAAAAAATTCATTCTCTTTAAGGGCCTATTCAGATGCAGATTGGGCAGGTTGTGTAGATGAAAAAAAAATTACAAGTGGAGGAGCATTCTTCTTGGGAGAATCATTGGTAGCTTGGATAAGCAATAAACAATCCTCAATTTCTATGTCTACCACTGAAGCTAAGTATATTGCAGCAACAGAATGTTGCACACAAGTGGAATGGATGAAAAAAACCTTACAAGACATCAAAGTAGTGTTTGAAGAACCCACTACTATCTATTGTGATAATACAAGTGTTATAAGTCTCTCTAAGAACCCTGTCCAACACTCCAAAGAAAAACACATTCCAATAAAATACCACTATCTAAGAGATCAGGCTGAAAATAAGAACATTAAATTGGAATATGTCTCAACACAAGAATAGGTTGCAAATATTTTCACTAAACCCTTAAGCAGAGATGTATTTGAATATCTCAAGCAAATATCGGGAGTAGTCTCTCTAACAATCTAATCTCTCAAGAAAATAATTCATCAATTGGCATCAATTCAGGGGGAGACAGTGATCAAAGTCAAGGGGAGTCATTCAACCATTTTCCCTTCATTTCAAAGGGGGAGAAATGAAAATAGTATTTCCATCAATGCCAAAGGGGGAGATTCTTGGCAATATGGAAATACAGGTTGGTATTGATGGCATTGACATTGACAGTGTTACATATATATATTGACAATGATGCATGTTGACCTGCTGACTATGATGATTATGAGGCACTCTATTATTACAAGCTCTGTGATGTGCTTGGAAGACAAGGGTTGTCTTTGTGAGAATGCTCATACTTACTATCCTATTATTGACCTTACAACAGAGGTGTTTGCCAGTAGACCTCTGGTTGATATTGATGGAAGAGTATTTGTACATGTATAAAAAATATGTAGGCCTCCAGACTTCTATCGATTGAGATGCATGTGAAAAGAAAGATGGGATGCCAAGATATGGACACAAAACTCAATATGAAGTGCATTATGTAAAGAATATAAAATTTGTACATGCATTGGTACATGCTAATCCTAGTTTGAAAAGGGATGAATGGAGTAGACTAAAGGACGAGATCCAGGTCAAGGACATGTATTGTAATCATGTTGCTTCACATTCTCCAACATCACATAGGAAGAGAGGAAGACCAAGGCTTATAAGTAAACTACAAAATGTGTCACTGCTTGAGAAGAAAGAAGAGAAGGATGATCAAATTATTTCCATAGAAAATCTCCTTTCCACAAATGTCAATGAATCCGAAAATATAGATAAGCTTAAAAGAAAAGTTGGGAAACCAAGGGTAAGGGACAGTGATCATCATAAAGAAATGCTTTCCAACACTGGAATTCAGTCAGGGTGTGTCATGTTTTATGTCAATCAAGTTGGTTCAAAAATGAATGTTAATGAACCATAGAATAACAACATTATGGATATGGATTGTGGTCATGCCATCCTATCTAGTGGTACACTAATGTTAGTTAACACAGCTGGACCGAGGAAGCTTGGACCAGAATAATTTGAACAACAACAACAAAAAATCCAACACATTGAATAATTGGATCTCATGTTGAAGAAATAATGATCCAGCACAACAATGAACAAGCATCCAGAAGAAGAAGAACGCGTAGCTGTATCAAAAGGAATATTCTTACACAATAGATAAGGAATAATATGTAGTAACTAGAAGGAGCAATAATAGATATTCAATTGGATCAGAACAAAAGTATCCAAGAAGCAAACAAAGGATCAAAGAAGACATGAATGACCTTAAGGGGAGAAATATGCAACAAAAAACTAGTAACGCACAACAAATGTTATTGCAGAGGAAATGTAATGCGCAATCACAAGTTATACAGATCAATGATAGGTAGAGCTAGAAGTCCATCATCGGTGGAGTCATATCTAAGAGAAAGAAGTGTTGACTATGAATACTCAACAACCTTCTGATCAAGTGATTGACGATGTTGATTAACTCATCCATTTTGGAATTATCCCACATTGGTAAAGGGGCAAAGTTTAAGTGGGTTTATATTGACATCTCTCTCTATTATTATTCAACGTGTAGTGCAGAGGTATGGCGGGGGCTCTAAGTTCTTGGAATTCATAAGAAGATCACTATCCTGGAGCTCGGGATGACCTGTTAGGCCCCCTACCTTTTGGAAGAAGTGACTACAACCATTGATTTAATATTTTTTATATAACTGTTTGGCACAACAGTCATATGGGTGATCGTGGGCTTAGGAGGTAAGACTGCCAAATTTTATCAGATTCGGTGGCATAACACCAAGTATGGAGGGTCACTAAGTCTAGAGGATCACCAAGTTCTCTACCAAGTTAATAAACTTTCGAATCTTGAGACCACTATTCCTGTCAGATTTTTTGGCATACTGCCAATTGTGAAGGTTCACCAAAAACTAGTTAAAACAGTGCATAACAACAAAGATTTCACACTGTCACAATTTTGGTAAAATGACAAAGATCATGGTGAATGTGGATCGCACGAAGAAGATAACAGAGGCTATACAAACCTCACAATAATTGTTAAATGGTTTACATGTTGTCATATGATCTCCAAAATTAATAAAACCCTACAGTTACACAAAGACAGTAAGCTACATAAAGAAAAACAGTTAGATTGAATATTTGTTAAATAATTCATGCATTAAAAGATTGATTGAATATTTGTTAAAATCATTCATGCATTAAAAGATGGAATTAAATCAAAGAAGAATGATATTTTTGTTAGTAATAATCAATGTTAATTAAATTTATAATCTATTATATGAAGAAGCATGATGTTTATGAAGAGTTGCGTTGAAAATATTAAAGACTTATAAGTATGCTGAAATGTGAAGAAGAAATGGTGTCTATCAAAGAATTATTGAATATCAAGAACATAAGGAGACAGAGCAGCAGCTATGAAACCCAGTGTTTGATATAGAATACCATTACTGGACTGCATATTCTATTTCCATATTGATGAACAAAGGGTGGCAAGGAGGTGCAAGGGCAGGTTGGAGCCTCCAAGGGAGTAGGTGCTTCCTTGTCAGTTGTAGTTGACTAAATAGGGGGGTGTACCCTCCTACTAGTTGGAGATGGTGAACAAGGGGTGTGGGTGCATCCTGATCAATGGGTGCTGATATAAAGACGAAGAACATCTTCCTTCTATTTTAATTTGTAAAACATAATTTTGCAGTTAATATCTAAAAGTGTTTGTGGTTTTCCTAATTGGGTTCCACAATAAAACATTGTGTTCAAATTTTGTTTGCATTGACAAAAGTAAAAATTTTGATAACGTTATTCTATCATTGATTCACCCCCCCCTCTCAATGATAGGATCTGATCCTTCATAACCCATTATCAATGATGAAATTTTTCGATACCCCAAAACTTGATAAAATATTGTATTTAAAAAACTTTATCAATTCTTCAGAGTCACCCCTTTTTAATGCCACTACTTCGTGCCATTTCGTAAAATAATCTGTGGCGGTGAGAATGTATACATGTCCTTTACTTGATTTTGGATTTATTGGCCCAATAACCATCTAGTCCCCATTGTGAAAATGGTTCTTCGACCAATATAGGCTGAAAAGGCATTGCAAGCCTCTTCATATTTCCTGAGAATATTTGACAGGAAAGGAATTTCCTCACCATTTCATATGAATCCTTAAAAATTGATGGCCAATAATATCCAACTCTTATTATTCTGTGGGCAATAGTAGTTGGTGAAAAATTTCCAACACATATTACTTCATGGAATTCCTTTATCAGTTCTCGAGCCTTCATTTCATCTACACACCTCGATAACATACCATCATAATTTCTTCTGAACAATATCTCTGCAATTAATACATATTGATTGGATTTCACTTTCAGAGGTCTTCTTTCTTTGGGATTCATACTGATTGGGAACTTTCCATATCTTATATAAAGAATGATGTCTTTGTACCATTCAGAATTCAACATAGGTTTTCCTACTGAAATTGAGACTACCCCATTCAATGCGTCATTGTCTGCAATGAGCTTGCACAATCCTTGTTCTTTAAATTCATTTAAAGGTTTGATCTCGATATCATACTATTGAATCTTGGCCAATCAATTTTTCCACTTTCCCTCTCTCATTTGTTGATTTAGGAGCATCTTTACTGGAGAAGATGGAGCATATGCTATAACATGGGAGTTCAAAATATAAGTCTGAAAATGTGCAACTGCCTTAACAAGAGAGAGTGTATGCTTCTCCAATTCTAAATATTTTAACTCATAAACCTAAAGGGTTTTACTCATGAATCTTATTGGTAATTATTCCCCCTTAGAATTTATGTGTGTAAGGAATGAATCCACGACCCCTTATGTAGCAAAATAATATAAAATAAAATCTCTTTTAAAATCTGTATTGATAAGCACATGTGTTGTGGCGATTTCTCACTTAATATTGTTAAATGCATTATGAGTTTCTGAATTCCATTCAAATATATTATCCCTTTTTAGTAGTAACTTGATTGGTTTGACAATGCTTGCATAATCAGGGACGAATCTTCTCACAAAGCTTATCTTTCTGAAAAATGATTGCACCCCTTTCTTTGAAGATGGAGGATTCAACTCATTAATGGATCTTATTCTTTCAGGATCAATGCAAATTCTTTTTTTACTGACTATGTGTCCCGACAACTTTACTTCATATACGATAAATAAACATTTCTTTAGATTAAGAGAGATCCCATATAATCTACACTTTTCAAAAAAATTCCTCAAATGATGGATGTGTTCTTCCCTTGTCTTGGAATGGATGGCAAGATCATATTGGTAATCAACCATAATATTCTCTATCAAATGTATGAATGCATGATCCATGGCCCATTTAAAAGTGGCTCCAACTTTATTTAAACCAAAGGGCATGCAAGCATAATCATATGTCTCCCAAGGTGTTATAAAAGAATTATTGGGCATGTCTTCCTCCACGACTAATACTTGATTATATCCTCAAAACCATCTAACATGGTCATACAAGCTGATCTAGTAACTTGTTGAAGAAAAAATTCCATGTTAGGCAGAGGATAATTGTCTTTTATGCTTTCTTTATTCAAATCTCTGAAATCAACACACATTTGATTTTTTCCAGTCTTTTTCCTCACCACTACTAGATTTGAAAGCCAATCTGAATGTCTAATGGAATATATGATTCCAACATTTTTTAATTTTTCCAACTCCACTTTTACCAATGGCTTCAATTTGGGATTCATCATTCTAATTTTCTTCTTAAAAGGCTTTGCCCCTTATCTATATGGTATGATATTTGGAATATGGATTTGTCATATGTCTTGAGATCATCATAACTCCATGAACATACATCATAATATTCTTTGAGTAAGGAAATATATTGGTCAACCTCCTATGATGTGCAATCAATCCCAAGATTCACATATTTTTGGGAATCCTTAGTTCCAATATTTATTTTCTTTGTTTCTTGTACCTTTCAAACTAACACTTCTTCTTTGAGATTCTTTGCTTGATCGTCTCTTGTAAAAAGAGATTCCTATTTTACACAGTCTTTTGGAATAGGGGGAGTACTATTGTCATTCTCCTTGTACTCATTTTGATTGGCCAAGAAATCATTCAATTCTTCATCATTTTCAAATGCCTAAAGGTATTCTTGATTGTCGGGAACCGAAGGTATGGAAATTCTTTTGACTTGGAATGAAATTTTCTTTGAATATCCACTAGAATATATAATGAAGCAACAAGTGCCAAGGAATCTGTGTTTTTATTTTTCTCTCCATGGAAAAAAGATATATTGAATGAACAGAAGGCCTCCATCAATTCATTTTCTCTTTTGACATACAACTTGAGTTTTTCATCTCCAATGCTAGGATAATCCCTTGAATTAGTGCTTCATACATGAAATTTCTAATCTGATAGCATGTGGATATATGAATTTTTTAGGACTTTTAAGTACAATTATAACCCCACTCCCTGATCTTGAGCACGCACCATCGAATGCCATTCTCCAGTATCCAGTAAAATAATTATCTTCTTGTTTCATGCTTTCTTATTTCTCCAAATCGAGTATAGAATAATTTCCAATACCTGCGTCTATATAATATTGCATCATTTCATTGTCTTTCTTCTTAAATGAAAATGGTTTTATGGGCTCATGAGGAACTTTCAACATTATTCCATCTTTGTTCGAAAACATCATGCAACTACTATCATTCATTATGTAACCACTAATCATTGAAGACCAGTCTCTTCCAAGGACTACTCTATATGTTGGGGGAAGATCAAACACTATAATAATGAAAACGGTAATAATATGGGGAGCAACAATAATCCAAGCATATAAGTCCTTGATTTCTCCATAGGCTGGAACCTTTCTGGAATCGATTGCATAAATACTTTCTCCTATTTTGTAATATTTGGTACAACTCATACCGAGTGATTCCATGACTTACAGGGGCATGATATTATCCGTCGCTCCAAAATCTATCAAACAATTGTGAAGAAAAACATCATGGTTTTCAATCGAGATATAAAAGGGGGAAACTTTTCCTCTCAACTTGACAACTGATATGGTCTGATTTTGCCTTGGATTTGCAATAACAACTTCAATTCTTCCGCCTGGTTCTTCTAAAATTTTGAGAATGTTTTCTCTGTGCTGTGGAATTTTTACCACTTCCATGAAGGGTAGAGTGATTCTCAATTTAATAAGATCATTAACCACATTATACATCATCTGTAGAGTATTTACAATTCTTTGTTGCTCACTTGATTTATTCTTCTCTTTTTCTTTTTCTTTTTCTTTTTCTATATTTTCCTTTGGTTTGGATTTATTTGATTGTTCTCATGTTTGGACAACATTATCTTGCGAGATATTATTCTCTTAGTTTTATTCAAATATGTACATGGATTTCTCGCATTCATCTGTCTCTATAGATTCAAGAATTTCTTCTTGAATGTAGTCATCCTCTTGCTCAATATCTTGTTCGCCACAATCTTCTTCAAGTATTACTGCATTAGGAATAGGGCCCTTGGGATTCTGCGTCTCTATTGATCATTGGTATTTTCGATTCTTTCCCTATATTCTTGAGAATAATTTCTTCTTTTTTATGGAACTATCATTCTTGAATCAAGCCTGAAATTTCCATTTTTTCTTAATCTAATTATTTAATTCTGCATTTGCCTGATAGTTATGTTCATTTGTGCAATATCCATTTTCTTCTTTGTCTCTTGTGTTGCAACATGGTCAACTTTTACATTTGGTATGGTTCCTTTGAAGAAACCTCTTGTAGCTCCTTGACTTTCAAGATGTGTGTTTTTTGTTCCTCATTCTTCTTTGAGCTTGATGCCCCTTGATTAGAGATGGCCAAATTATCTATTTGTCTTTGTACTTTTCCAAGAATAATATCAGGGTCAGCTCCTATTTCAAACATGGTTTCTTCCATTGTTGTGGCTTTTCCCATTGCTTTATCTAGGTTTTCAATATGAGAGGCCCTAATATAAAACTTTACATTGGCATGCATGGCATTCTAATAACAATCGAGTACTACCAGAGGGCTTTTCCTTTTCTCTTCTGGTATTTTGTTCAATGTTTTATTAAATCTCAAATTAAAATCTTGAATTCTTTCATTTTTTCTCAGACAAATTTGAGAAAAGTTTGTGAGAAGAGTATGGTAAACAACTGGAGGAGAAAAAATATTTAAAAACATCATTTCAAGATCATCAAAAGACCGAATCGATCTTGTAGGAAATGACGTGTACCATTCATAATATTGGTCGAACAATGTTTGGAGAAATAAACTTACCATCACATTGTCATCTTCGATAAGATGGAAATCAAAAACATCCAAGAATAAATATACATGTCTTTTTGGATCAATTGCTCCATCCCCTGAGAATGTCTTCAATATCCCTTTTGGAAGAATAGGGAGGTCATTTTTTTCCCCTGAAGGTTTAGAGAGAATATCTTACCCTTCTCCTAGGGATTCTATATCTTCCTTCACGTCTTCCTTCGTGTCTTTCTTCTATTCTTTCTTCTCGTCTTTCTTCACATCTTTCTTCCCTATCACCCATTCTCGAATATCTCTTCTTTTCTTCCAATAGACATTCTTCAATTTATAAAACTTGTAGCTTATTACTCCTACCTCTTGTTAATGGTACTTTATACTCATCCATATTCAATTTCTATTTTGTGCTTGAGCTCTTGGAATCTATCTCTCGTCTCTTCTTTGTATTCTGAGGATTTCTCGTTCTTCTTCTTGAACAAGGGTCTGCCAAGATCTCTCCAATTCCTCTTGACTTTGGGTTGTTTTTATTGCAAGATTATATAATTGATGCCGAATACTTCTCTGGTTTCCCAATCCAATTTCTAGTTGGGGATTATCAGGTTGAGGCAAAGTCATGAAAATTTTTGGTTTATAACCAATATTTATAATTCGTCCCCACTATGGTCGCCAAAAATGTTAACGTTTGAATCTGTCAGGACCCAAGGATATGAATCCCCATGCATTTTTAAAGAGGTGGTACTCTTCTTTGGATTATGATTTTCTTTGAGTATTTTATATCAAAAATAATATGGGATACTGTCAAATGATTGAATCCAACTCTTTATGGCTCAATAAAATTTAAAATTATGAAAAAATAAAATTATATATATATATATACGGAAAATTCCTGAGAAGTGGACCATAAATCTCAAACGCCACACAATGTAGAAAATAATAAAATCCTCACATCCATCACAATTTAGTAAAAATTATTATCGCATTCAAATAAAAGAAAAAAGGTCCAATGTCATAAGAGAAATTTGAAAGAGTACTACTTATTAAGCTCAAAATAATATTTTCATAGATCGACTTCAAATATATTATACTTAGAACTCAAATTTATAAAATACAATCAAAACTGATCCCAACTTAGTTATTTGGAATTTCTAAAAAATGATAATGTTTGTTACAACACTTGAAATTTAAAGGCATTTGTCCATTAATGGACTGGGATTGGGGCTCCTATNGGTCCAATGTCATAAGAGAAATTTGAAAGAGTACTACTTATTAAGCTCAAAATAATATTTTCATAGATCGACTTCAAATATCTTATACTTAGAACTCAAAGTTATAAAATACAATCAAAACTGATCCCAACTTAGTTATTTGGAATTTCTAAAAAATGATAATGTTTGTTACAACACTTGAAATTTAAAGGCATTTGTCCATTAATGGACTGGGATTGGGGCTCCTATTGACCATAAAAATATTTACAAGAAATACAATGAAGAGAAGAACATGGAGAGGAGCATGAGAAACATGATCTGGAAAGAATACAAGGAGGAAGTTATCAAAATTTGGTTATACTTTTCTAGTGAAAGAGTAAGTATAATTGTATGAAATATGATAAAGAAGAAGGTATATAATCAATATGGACTTACTTTGATGGAATCTTTGTCTTTCATTTCCTTGTTGATGCACCCTTTATATATTTTCCCATTACGACTATGCGGTCGGTTGTAACTGCTTCCGTTAGAAATTCGAAAATTTTGGTTATAGCCTTGTTTAACCATTCTTGAATAAATTCTCTTAAGGGGGAAATGATCACTTCTTTCTTTACTTTGATATTTAACAATTCACTTTCAATTTCTCTATGATCAATAGATAAATTTTTCAATACAGTTTCAATGTCCTCATTTTTATTTGTGTACTCAACAAGCCAATTATCAATGCCATCATAAGTATACTCAAACATACTATCAAATTTTTCGGCTGATGATTTCTTCAAATTCTTGACTTGCTCTTCAAATTTCTCCCTGCTCATGAGCATTAAATTTGATATTAATTTTGGATCTGAAACTTCAATAGTGTTTCCCACAATATCCAAACCAATAATATCTGAGTATGCCTCAGTCTTTTTCTATGATAGCTCTTTTAATTGATTTAGAAATTCTTTTAATGTATTAATCCTTTCCATCCAAAATGCCTTTAATTGTTTCATACGACTCTAGGAGGGAAAATCTTCATGTTTTCTTGCATGCTCCATCATTGCCGAGACTTTTTCTATAAACATAGCAACCCCATCTGTGAATAATCCCTCATCATTCTTTAAATATGCATTTAAGTATTCTTTAGTGTTTTTAATTCTGAACCCGAGAGAGGAATATTTTTTTTCCAAGTCCCATAAATATAAAAAAAATAAAAATTATTTTCTTTATATTATCTTCAACAAAGTGTCAAGTAGAAATGATTAAACTTTAAATTCCTTTTGCTCTCAAATTTGACTCTGGATTTCCTTGAAGAGTTATGTCAGGTTGTATCATGGCGACTAGGATAGCCAATATGGGTGGGGCCATGGGAGTCACCTTCAATTATTTGACTCTCTCCTTAAGACTGAGATTTTCCTCTTCCATATTCATTATTGAAACATCCAATGCATCCCCTCTAACCATATGAATTGAGGATAATTTCGACAACATGTTTTTAGTATCAATGGTGGACCATGACTTTCCCTTCTTATTCTTTGAGGTTCTTTCAAAATTCAATTTATTTCAAGACCTATCAAATAAAACATTATGCACAGAAAAGAGGTCTTCATCATAGAAGACTTCATCTTGAATAACTAATGCAATGGATTGTACATTTTCTTGGGTGCTTTCTTCATCATCTAGAAACCAGATATTTTCAATAACAACATCTAAGTCCATATTTTCAGCAAAATATCATCTTCAAGTATGTTTTGTTCTTCTCCCTCTTGTTGAGAGTTAACCCTTTTCCTTTTCACTTGTAATTTATGAGGGTTTTATAGACTTCCTTGAGGGGGATTTCTTTCTCCAGCATCACCTGAATTATTACTTGAGGGTTTTCTTTGTTTGGACGATGTAGACTAAGAATTTACTTTAGGAAAAATACTTCTGTGAGAAACAATGGGTGATTGAGCATTTATTTCACTTGAGGGTTTCCCTCTTTTATTATGACCTTTAGTAGTGCTCACAATTGTCTCTACGTCACCAAAAAATTTATCAACACCTTGAACAAGAGGGTCATGACTATTGCCCTCTTCTTCTACAAATATGACTTTATTGATCGATGTGGGACTGAGACCAACTGATACCATGTGGTTATATATAATATGGTTAGGGTCAAACCCTTTTATTTCTTCTGCAAACTTCAAATTAAACTGGTCAAAGTAAAAGGCATATTCATCAATTTTGGAAATTCCTCCCAAGGGAATTTCACCAAATCTCCAAGGAAGAAGAATATTTTTTTTTCCTTCTTTCATAAAAAGAATGAAACAAAACTTATACATCCTCGCCACCTCTATGATAAATAAATTTTCCGACACATAATAAATAAGAAATATAGGATTTTCATGAAAACAAAAATCCTAATGATGTTGTAATTATCCATTTTCTCAAGAATTCTCTTTTTATCCAAAAAGTTGGATGCTTCCAATGAAATCTTGGAAGTGTCTTCTCCAAAGTGTAATTTCTTAAATTCTGAGACAAAATCATTTTAAACTTTATAAAAATAATGGATAACTTTCTGTCTCCAGAGAGCTTGATACCACATAGTGAGAGGGTTGATTTTCGAGTTTACCCTTTTTCCAACACTCAAACCTTTAAAAATATGACAGTGTGTGATAGCAAAAATCAGATAGGATGCCATATATAATTTGTTCTCACTTCTAAAATTCATTACCCGTGCGGAAATTTCATTTGATATAGTCTTCACCCAATCAAAGAATACATTCTCATGAATTGTAAAATGTAAAATATATAAAGACAGTCGAGGAATAGTTATCATAGAGTCTTGACCATTAACTCTAGTAAATAACCAAGCAATTTCTCGATAAGGGTCCTTTAAAGAACTAACTTGGATTCTGGATAAGTATTTCGGAATTACAATAGGGTCTTGTAAGTATTCCTGCAGGAGATCCATTCCATTATTTTTCCCTCTGAGAAAATTTTTGGCCTCTTCTCCTTTGTATGTTAATTTTGGCTCTCGTAATTTTAACATTTTTTTGAAAATTGAAGGTGCTAATGAAACATGGGAGCTTCTTTGTGTTGGAATGTTTCTTCTATTCTGGATAAATTTATTAATGCACTAGGTGACAATATCTTTGCACATGAAAACCTCAGTGACACAACCAACGAGAGCTATTCTTGATGTCCAAACCTTATTATTATCTTTGTCTGGAAACATTGAATAATACCAATATTCCCTCGAACAGTGGTAATTATGATCTTCTATTATGAATAGATTCAAGGTATCCCCACAGAATTGTTGTTTTCTTTCGACGATCTTCAACATGTTGAAAAGATTCCTCCGTAATATTGCTTAGAACAGTGAAATAATATTTATGTTAGATCCTTGATGAGAGCATTAACCTAAAATAAATGTGATTTTACCTCGATAGAAACAACACTTATCGCGACATTTTCATAATTCAATTTAGTATTTGAGTTCGTAGAGTTATAATTTAATATGACTCGAGAAATGTGAAAGAGAAAGGACACATCACGGTGGGGTGGCAGAGTGGAATATTTCAAATGAGAATGTGAGTTCACGAGTCCGCGAATCCGTCATGATAAAAAAATGGGCTAAGTATCGATACTTGTCGGACAAACTTGTGAAGAAAGGAATATACAAAGAAAAGAAAATATGAGTCTGCGAGTCCATGAATGAAAAATAAGATAAAGGTTGTGAAGAGGTTCAAGGAATAAAATTGATAGACCGTGAGTCTGAAAACTTGCGAATACAACAAAATGACATAAGTATGGAAAAAGTATAACTCATGGAGGTAAGACGTGACAATGAAAATCATGGGAGGGAAACATACATAGAAAAAATATAAGTGCAGATTAATGAAAAGAAAAAGAAGCTATGAGGTTCAACACCTCAATATATGTCCCCCCCATTTTAGTGAAGGAAAATTCCAACACAAGGGAGGCTTCCCGGGTGGACCTAGGGGGATTTCTATGGAAGAAGCAAGGAGATTGAGGAATACCCCTATAGGTCAAGGTCAATGATGAGAATCAGTTTTGGGGAAATAATATTAGGGCTAGTAAATGGTTTCCAAGGTTGTGTGCCTGCAAAACAATGTTATACTTTCCAAAATAAGACAATATATGGTGGTACAAGCCTCAAAACCAATGGGGAATAAAAAAGAAACCTTGTTGTCCCAAAATTGTAGCAATATATGTGTGTGTGTGTTGAACCTGCACAAGATATATCTAACTAAACAATAATACACACATTTGTAAAGAGAATTTGAGAAGGAAGAAGAAGGAGAGAAATAATGGAAGAATTCTCATTAACCGTTGTGAATAATGAATAATTTACACATTATATACTATGTATAACTAAATGAGTGTGCACTGGAGGAGAACCAATGCACCATAGTGGTGATCTAGAGTGATCTGGACACACACCAACAATTACGGGAATGAAATGCCACCTAGTCTAGTCTCTCAGGCAGTTACGGGAGTGAACTACCACCTAGTTGAGTTAACTAGTCAACTAGTCTTCAATTAACTGACTCAAAAGAGAGTAGTGAGGATTTAACTCAGGAAATCAAAGGTAATGTGATAGTATGGTGATGATCCCAAGGCAAGTGCGCATTAGCTGGTGATGATCCCAATGTTGCATGGTGACAAAACCAATGTAACATCTAAACTCAACTCAACTAGTCAAATTGAAGTGTCAACTGAAAGTGAATATTCTCTAGGTGGAATACCTCCCCTAAAATATAGGATACTAGATAATGACTAATTATGACTAATAAACAAGGAAAAAACTTAGGAAAAATAAATCCTAGGTATGTGTGAAGTAACTCCAACACCCCCCTGAACATCACTATGGTGAAAATAAAGAATGGGTCCCGGCAACGAGGCCATGTTAGGTACCCAAATACAAAAGATACACTTAAATAAAGTGAGGAAAGAGGAAAAACCTCACGGTAAAAGCCCCCTCAAGGTACAATGTATGTAAAAAAGAAGAACTACAGTTTCTAGGAAATTGTGTCCTTCACTCCAAGACGACTTCGCAGAGAATGGAATTTCTGCTCAGTGAAGGTCTTAGTGAAGATGTCTGTCGTCTGTTCTGTTGAAGGAAAGAATTATAAGTCGATGATCCCCTCATGTACTAAGTCCCAGATGTAGTGCATGTGGATCTCGATGTGCTTCGTTCGCTGCCTCTAAATTGGATCTCTGTAGAACTTCAGTGTGCTATGGTTGTCACACTAGATGATGATCGACTGATGAAACTAAATTCCCAACTTAGTGAGAAAATATTGTAGCCACATAGCCTGAATGGTTTTGTTAAATACCCCTATGTACTCTGCCTCATCTGAAGATAGAGCAATGGCAGCTTGCTTCTTACTCGACCAACAGATAGGCCTGGAACCAAGACTAAGTGAGTAACCAGATGTGGACTTGCGATCAGTTCTATCACCAACCCAGTCAGAATCAGTCAACGCAATGAGATATAATGTAGAGTATTCTGCATAATGAATCCCAAAGGTGATGGTGCCATGTACGTATCAAAGGATATGCTTTGTAGCCTTCCAATGTAGCTCATGCAGCTCCTACATGAACTTGGAAACTGCGCCAACTGCATAGGAGAGGTATGGTATGGAGTGTGTGATATACAACAAGCTCCCCACTAGATGTCTATACAATGTGTTGTCAACCAGTGGAGTCTCCCCTCCATCCTCAAGTTTGACTCTTGATAGGAAAGGAGTCGAAGCAGACTTGCAATTTTTCATGTGAAATATCTCAAGGAGATCTCGTGCATACTTGGCCTAAGACATTTTGATGCTTGATGCATCCTGACTGATCTCGAGTCCAAGGAAGAAGTGTAGCCAACCCATGTCCATCATCAAAAACATGTCGTGTAGAATCCTCTTGACTGCAGCAATCTCTAAAGTCGAGCAACCAGTGATCAACAAATCATCAACAGGGATGATTTTAAGGATGGAAATTTATTTTAAAATGTAGAAACCTTGGCGAATCTTATTGATCCTTCATATGACAACTATAAAATGTTTGGTGATATTTTTGTAAAAACATTCAAATTTCTAAGGATTTTATATAGTTGTATAAACTTTTGGTGATTTTTAAGGTAAATTAATTTTATCCTATAGAATTTGGGCGAATTGTTTTTTGGGAAAAACCATGGAAAATTATCCCATGAGGGAAATTTAACCCCTAAAATCATCCCTAATCATCAACGTACAGAACTAAAAGTAGAAGTGAATCAGTCGTCCTGAGCATGTAGAAATTCGGGTCTGATTTACAACGTAAAAAGTTCTATGACAATAGGTACGAGTCCATCTTGGCATACCATGCCCTCGGAGCCTGCTTGAGGCCATAACGGGACTTCTTCAGTCGACAGAACAAAGATGAGTCCTGCATAAATCATTAGGGTTGCTCCGTGTAGATCTCCTTAGAGAGATCATCGTAAAGAAATGCATTATTCACGTCCATTTGATGGACTTCCCATCCTTTGGCTGCCACAATGGAAAGTGCCAATCGTATGGAATCCATCTTCACTACTGGAGTGAAGGTCTCATCATAGTTAATACCATGAACCTGCTAAAATCCTTTGGCAACAAGCCTGGATTTGTATTTGCTAATTTTTCCATCCACTATGCTCTTGGTCATGTAGACCCATCTGTGTATGACAAGTTTCCTCCTAGACGGAAGGGGAACCATATCCCAAGTCGGATTCTCGAGAAGGGAATTGTACTCCTCCTGCATGGTAGATTCCCAAAAGGGATTTCTAGCAGCCTCACCTAAGACTGTGGATATGAAGACTGAACCAAGAAAGATGTCTAGAGGGAAATGGTTCAGTGATAGTGAGTGAATCAAGAGGCTCCTTGAAATCAGATCGATTCCTCCTAGTATCGGCTGGATCACCAACGAGATCCCCTACAGCCTGAAGAGTAGTATGTTCCCACTTGGGCCTCTAATCTAGCTCTGCAACTGCATCTGGATGCTCTGAATCTACATCCAACTGTACTGACTCTGAATCTAAATCATCTAATTCCTCTAAATCAAAACTCTCATCTAAAGAAGAGTCATCATGTGCATGCTCATCATCTCGGACAGGTGGAAGAATGAGGGTGTCTGCATGCGGTTGTTGAGGTGCATGCGAGACACTTTCCTCGAATTGGACACTTCGCTCAATGATGAGCCGATTCGAGGAAATATCAATAAGCCTATATCCCTTCACACCATCGGTATATCCAACAAAAATGAACTTAGTGCTCTATGAATCAAGTTCCTTCCTCTTTTCAAAGGGAATCTGGGCCCATGCACATGAACCAAAAATGTGGAAGTGGGTCACTTCCGGTTTGAGGCCACTCCAAGCCTCGTAGGGGGTCTTATCCTTGACATATCTATGGGGAGATCTATTTTGGATGTATGTTTCACAATTAAGTGATTCGACCCATAGTCTCTGTGGTAGAGACTTTGCATGCAACATGCAAGATGCCATCTCCTTTAGAGATATGTTTTTTCCCTCAACAACTTCGTTTTGTTGTGGAGTATAGGGAACTGTATGCTGCAACTGAATCCCTACCTCATGGAAAATATCATGGATCTCATTATTTACATACT
This sequence comes from Picea sitchensis, assembly GCA_010110895.2. Lineage (NCBI taxonomy): Eukaryota > Viridiplantae > Streptophyta > Pinopsida > Pinales > Pinaceae > Picea > Picea sitchensis. The sequence continues at coordinate 26,979 of SNQJ01S0073170.1, read as the reverse complement.
CTCCATTGTTATCAGTTCAAAGGACTTTGATCTTATTTTCGGACTTTGTCTCAACCAAGGCTTTGAAATCTTTGAGGTGTTGAAAGACCTCTGATTTTTGCCTGGGAAAGTAGATCCATGTAAAACGTGGGAAATCATCAACAAAAATGAGAACAAACCTCACTTTGTTGATGCATGGATGCATAAAAGGACCCATAAGTTCATTGTGGATCATATCTAAAGGTGAGGAAGCTCGTTGAGACTTTCCTTTGTCGAATTTTTCTTGAGGGTGTTTTCCAAGAACACATCCCTCACATACTCCCTTGGAGAACTGGATGTCGGGTAGACCATAAACTAATCTATGCTTGCTAAGTTGTTTCATTTATCTAAAATTGAAATGTCCAAACCTTTCTTTCCATATCCTACTACTTTCATCAGCATGAGTAAGCAGTAAAGAAGAATCAGGTTCAATGAATTCAGAAAATGTATACAATCTAGATTGATGATTTACCTCACCGGTAGCAACCCTGGAGTTGGTTTGCATGTCATAGATGTCCATGAAATTTGGCATGAAGATGAATTTCTTTCCAATATTGTAATTCTTCATATGATACATGGAGAGAAGGTTGACAGAAAGTTTGGGAACGTGCAACACATTCTCGAAGCTTCCAATGGTGTGTTCAATCTGTCCTTTGCCGGTGACTTCGACAAAAAAGTTATCCCCCATAAGAATAGGATGAACTTTGCATGCATCTAATGAAGAATAGACTGCTTATGAGGCATCCATGTGATGTGATGCTCCTGAATCTATGATCCAAGCATCGGGAGAGGAGTTGATTGCAATCAAGGCATGGCTAGAATTTCCTTTCTTGGAATTAAGATCTTCTGGCTTCTTCTTCTTTGCACCCTCGGGGATGCGATCTCCAAGGTTGTTTTGATGAAGTATTTGAGACATTAGATCTATTTTTTTTTTCATGCATGCGGATTTCAAATGGAATCCTTTGTGACAGTACGTGCATTTCTCCCCTTTTCTTCCCTTTTCCCCTTTGGATCCAAAGGCATTGGTGAAGGGTTTTGTGTAACCTTCCTTCTTCGGATGTGCATGACATTTACATTTATTTTTATCTTTATATTTCTTATATTTGTGTCTTCCATCATGCACAGTGATTGCATGCACCCTTGGGCCTTTGATTGTGCCCATGTTGATGAGATTAGTTTTCTCTTGTTTCAAGGATTCGATAAAGTCCTCAAGAGAAGGCATCTTCTAGGTGGCTCCAAAGGTGAATCTGACAGTATGGAATGTGGATAAAAATATAGAGAATTTAGGACCAATCTTGGAGATAATGGTGAGAAACATTTGTTTCTCCTCCTTCGATTTATCAACCCCGCAAGCTTTGAGTTGCGACAGTAAATCCTTGAATTTTGTAAAGAAATCTTGGATATTGTCTAAGATTTTTGGATCCAATGTGAGAAACTCTACCTCCAGCACGTGTCCCCTCATCTCATCCTGTTTTCCAAAGATCCCTTCCAAGGTGGTCCAGGCTTCATTGGGAGTCTTACAGGAAGATATATGAAAAAGGAGATCAAGAGAAATAAGACTACAAATTGTTTCGAGTGCCTCATCCATGCGATTTAAGTACTTGGATTTTTCTATGGCTGATGTTGGTTCTGTATCTATATTCAAGGTTAACCTATACAACCCTCTGGTTCGGAGATGTATGTCTATTTTCTCCTTCCATGCAAAATAGTTGTAAGGTGTAAGGATGAATTCTTTTTGGAATTCCATCTTTCCACTGTCTTCAATCTTGTGTACCTGCAAAAAAAATTGGTGTAGCTTTTGCTTAGCAGTCCTGATGCAGGAGCATCTCTCCACGTCATCCAGCCAGCYAGCTAGCCATGTCGAGCGCGTGCATTCAAKATGAAGAGAGGCACAGCCCTCATCTTTTAATTTGTAATTGAATGTAATTTAATGTTTAAAGCTGGTGAGTTGTAGAGTTGTGCCTTTGTGCAGGTGTTAGGTAGATCAACCTTTAATGTTTGTATGGCTGATATCTAGATCCAGATGTTGGACTAGACAACCCATTCAATGCAATTGAATAGGGTAGGTAGGTTGGAGGGAAGTGCTCGAAGATCCCCCTCAGGTAAAAGAGATTTAGGATCTCATTTTGTGTAGGTGGATAGAGTTGAGTTAGAATCTGCATGTAGAGAGTAGAAGAGAAGAGCCAGAGAGAGCTCGAGAACACCCTTGTACAAACAGGCATTTGCCATTTTAATACAAACAGAAGCAGTTTTTCCTGCATGTATTTCTGTGTTGAATGAATGTCTGTGAGTGTTCTTGTATGCTATGAATGTATGTTGTTATCATGCATTTGTAGGAGTGTGTTTGATTTTAGGTGAAGGTCTTTGAGGCTTCACACCAGGAGGTTGTGACATAACACTATGGGTTCTGATAGCCGTGCACAGAGGATGCATTTCTGAACACTGCGGGTTCGGACAAAGACGTGTTGCGGCACAGGAACTGAAGTCAACAGCTCGAGGGGAAGACCTCAAGGTTGTTGAACACCTTGGAGGCAAGGTTGTGTAGGGGAGACACAGTTGCAGACAGAAACTCTAAGGAGTTTTGTGAAGCTCTTCCAGGTGGGCATTGAGCAGGTGCAAGGAGTGCATAGGGGAAGAACTCTGTTGTGATTTCAAGGAGAATCAGAATCACTAAGGATTCTGAAGAGCTCTATCAGGTGGGCATTGAGCAGGTGCATAGGTGCACAGGAGGACAGAACTGCTGAACATTCTGTGAGAAGATACTCTGCCAGGAGGGCATTGAGTAAGTGTGCAGACTGGCACATGAGAAGAGAACTCTTTGTGTTCTGGAAGTTAGAGGAAGAATCCACTGAAGGATCTTCACAGGGTTGCTGAACACCCTGCAGACTCAGCAATAGGTTGCTTGAGAAAAGGGATAGCCAGGAGGGCATTACATTCTCCATCTGTGGGAGAAGAAAGAAAGACAAAATCCCTTAGGGGTCTGAGCATGTGAGAAGCTCAGGAGAGACAACACTGTGTGTGCGTGAAGACTCTACAGAGGTACATAAGTCCAAGAATCCCTTGGGGATTCAGAAGTGAAAGCTCAGGAGGAACAGCGTCGAGGAGAACCAAGGTGAGAACTCAGGTAAAGGAGCTCGCAGGGAAGAAAGACAAAGGCCGAGGCCTTTGAGAACTCGAAGCTCTTCCAAGTCTGGGAAGAAGGAGTGTGCAAGCTCAGGAGGGAGCACAGTAGCCGTAAGATTGACGGGAGGAAGAGATTTGGACCGTTAGTTTTCACGTCCAGGGAGTAGCAGGAGGAGCGCACAGGAAGAACGAAATTGGACCATTGGATCTTGATCCAGAGACTCGACAACCGTCGGATTTGTTGAGAGTTGCGGGGGAGTTAAGCCTTCGTGAACAGGGATAAGCGGGTGTGAAAGTCTCGACACACTTCGGGATATCGAGACTTCAGCGATCGACATATCGGGAGTCTCGAAGACAAGAGATCGGGCATTTCTATGAGAAAAGTCTCGGGAACGATCTGGACCGTCCGTTTGTGGTGACACATGGCGGAGATCGCAACTCATCGGTATATTGGCTACCGGGGTTTTGAGTTGATAGAGGATTCTGTCATTAGGGTATCAAAAACTTTGAAACAGCGAGATTGGATCAGGGTCGTCCATCAGTTGGGGATACATGGCAGAGATCTAGACTATCGGGGGAATTCCCGATAGAAAATCAAGACGGAGCATTGGAGTTTGGCATTTCACGAGTCCTGAGGACGAGACATCTGGGACACTTGAAATCGCGAACAACAAGAGGCGATCAAGACCGTCCATCTTGAAGGGACGCGTGGCAGCGAGCGAGGCCATCGGAAGAGGAGACCCGATAGGAGAGCCACATCGGGAGATCGCGCATCGGGATATCGGGAATCCTGTGGGCACAAGTTTTATGCATTTCGGCATTGCGATGTTCGAAACCCTGACGAGAGGTAAGACTGCGGTCACAGGAAATAGTGGTCATAGGGGCCAAGAGCTTAGCCAGGAGGGCTAATGTGTAAAGTGTCGTATCAGCGAATCGGTGATCGGGAGATTGCGAGGATAGAGGTTCGTGACATCAAGAGTCACAAAACCCCGAATCCTGAAAGATATAAGGCTGCGGTCTTATGAGAAGTGGTCACATGGACCAGAGCATAGCCAGGAGGGGCTAAGGCCGAAAGGAGCACATCGGCGAATCGGAGTTCGCGAGTTCAAGAGGATGGGGACTCTCGACATCAGAGAAGAAGAAACTCTGAAACCCGAAACTGAGTCGGGAAAAAGTCACAGGTGTGTGCAGAGGTCGTGACAGGGAAAGGAGAAGGACCTGTGGATCGGGTTTTCAATAGAGATTCCACGAAGGAATTGAAAGAGCCGCTTCGGCTCAAAGGGGAATTTAGATCGATCCTGTGAGCGGATGTAGGGTGCGTCTTTGTGTCTGCATCAAGTCCGTTGGCTCTGATACCATGTAAATGTGTTGAACCTGCACATAATAGATCTAGCTAAACAATAATACACACATTTTCAGAGAGAATTTGAGAAAGAAGAAGGAGAGAAATAATGGAAGAATTCTCATTAACCGTTGTGAATAATGAATAATTTACACATGATATACTATGTATAACTCAATGAGTGCACACTATAGGAGAACCAATGTTCCATAGTGGTGATCTAGAGTGATCTGGACACACACTAGTTGTTACGGGAGTGAACTGCCACCCAGTCTAGTCTCTTAGGCAGTTACGGGAGTGAACTGCCACCTAGTTGAGTTAACTAGTCAACTAGTCTTCAGTTAACTAAGTGAACATAGAGTAGTGAGGAGTTAACTCAGGAAAACAGAGGTAATGTGCCAGTCTGGTGATGATGCCAATGTTTCATGGTGACAAAACCAATGCAACATCTAAGCTCAACTCAACTAGTCAAACTGAAGTGTCAACTAAAAGAGAATATTCTCCCCTATATTTATGTGTGTGTGTGTGTGTGTATGTGTGTGTGTGTGTATATATATACATATATCAGAAGTAAAAAATCTATGACAACTGCAAATAAAACCATCAAAATCAAGTGTATTATGTTGGATTAAATAAAGGTAGCAATTAGTAGACAATCTCCAATGTTTAAACTAAGAATTTGATAGCAAGAAAGAGTTGTTAATGAGTGTTATCAGCATATTTTTATAACAACCTTATGGATGTAGTAAAATTTTTCTACAAAAAAAAGTTCTAGCCACTAAAATAAAAAAGTAAGCCACCCAAACAATAACTTTTAAACAATAGATCAATTATGACAACTTGCAAGTGAATTTCAGCAGTAGAAAATTTGTAAGAGAGTAAGAGAGAGTGAGTTTGTTGCAACCCTAATGGTTGTAGCTTAATGTTTATTACATCAACTCAACCACTTAGCCAATCAAGACACCCTTAGAGGACAAGAGAGACAATAACATATAGAATTTAGACCTACACTTGAACAATTCAATATCTCAAAATTCACATTTACCAATGCAACAATATTCAATCTCCAATGCAAAGATTAGTGTCTTATATATTGGGTAATGGAGTCTCTTTAATTGAGCTAGGGTTTATTACTCTTCTATGGGTGTAATCCTTTTTACTCCCTAGAGAAAACAAACCTTAGCAAGGACTTGATACAAGAGTGTAAGCCTTTTTACTCTTGGTAGCAATCCTTAATCCTTTTCAATAACAATAGAGATAAATTTGTCGATGGAGGATGTATGCCTTTATACTCCTCCAAGGGTTTGACAAAATAACCTTGAAATCAAGAAGAAACACACAAAATTGTAGAAATTTCTTACCTAATCCAAGAGAAAGAATACAAAACCCTTACTTATCAAATTTTTCCAACAAAATTTCCAAGAACAAGAATCCAAGAGAAGTCGCTAGCCTTTATTCCACCAATAGAAAAGTAAAGCATCCATTTGCATAAGAGACAAGAGATAGTGAATTTCCCAAGTAGGGAAAAAATTTCAGCCAAGAGTAATGTGATTCTCAAGTGATGAGTTCTCTATATGAAAATGAGATGGCTTTTATTTATATCAGGTCATCTAAACCAATTTTTCCACATAAAAATGTCAACAAATTAAAAGAGGGTGGACCCCCTTTAATTTCCTTTACAACTTAGACATATAGAAATTGCATAAGATAAAACCCTAAAAAGGGTGATGTCATGACTCTAAAAGGGTGACGTGAGGCCTAAACGTGAGACGTTGAGTCTCAAGAGTCAGATCGTTGGGCCTCCCAAATCCATGCGTCAATATCTCATGTGCTAGAGTTTCATTCCCTGCATCTTCTTCCTTCAAACCACATCACATCGCCTTCAAAACCATCAATCCCACCAAAACCCTAGCCTCAAAAGGATGTCAAGAGATTAGAAGGTGATTTCCTAGGCCTTCAAAGGCCAACGTCCAGGTGCAAAGAGATATGATTTCATCCTCGAATGCTATCAAAGTGATTCTAAAGACAACGTCTTCTATCCTTTGCACACAAAGGCTCCAGGGTCCTCTGCCCATTTTTGGGGGTATGACATCCATCCTTGTGGTTTTCAGCCCCTCATGAAAGTCAAAATGGAAATGTTTCCTACATGGACGGATTTCACCTAGAAACGTCTTGCAAAGACAAACAAGTATGCCCTCCAAGGCTCACAAGTCACATGTATGATGCCAATTAAGCCACATTTAATAAATGAACCACCCAAACATGTGCATCAAAGCCCCCCTTTTGAAACTAAACAAATCCTCAAAGACCTTATAATATTTTCCAAATTTAAGTATGGGAGGGTTTTCATGGTGCCCTATTTGGTAGATCAATCCCCAAGTCAAGGATTGTTTCCCAATAAGACCCTCTCTAGGTCATGTAATGAGTATGAGGTGGATGGGGGTATGAATTTTGGGCATGGGGTTCCTGACATATCAAGGGATCATATAGTCTTATCTACGGGTTCCTTTGTGGAGGGTGTGTTGCATCCTTCATTTGTAATGCAACATTTTTCCAAGCTCTTTTATTGTCATTAATTTATTATGGTCCAAAACATTGAGTGTTATGCACAATAGAAAGTAAAGAGCACCACAATTCCATCTGAAGTTAGGAACAATGTAAATTAAATGACACCGCAAATGAATTCCACCATCAAGCAAGACAAATGTTAATTATGTGTTTTCTTTTTTAAAGGTACTTCATTTTTTATGGAGAAGCATTTCATTGCTCTCAGGACTATAGGGTGAGTATCTAAAAGGATAATTTATGGATTTTAGCTTTTGAAAGCTACACAACCTCTGGGCCTTTATCCCCTTCTTCCCATGAAATGATGTACAAGCACTTCTTGGGGTCAATAAGCCCAAAAACCCAAAAGATGAGGAAATGAAAAGGAAAATGTGTGGAAAGTGGCAATTATGTGTGAGAATGGTATGATAACCTTTCAAGGAGAACACCCAATGGAAACCCTTTCCCCAAGGGTGATCCACTTACTAGGAAACCATATCAACCACCAAGGTGAAATGAGGCAAAATGTATAATTTCTAAGAAAACGTTTTCATAATCGATAAAGGAATCTTTGCAATGTGCTCAAATGCTTCAATTATTAAAGTGACACTTACCACAAGACTAGACTTGTTACCTCATGAATAAAGACCTGTTGTCCCTTCTGGACCATTGTTGGTGTGGTGGACATTGTTGTCATTGATCAATTGTGATGTGTGGTGATAGGAGGGGATATGTATTCTCATTTGGCTCTTGAAACTCCATGTATTCAACTTGAAGGCCTTGAGACATCATCTCCTTAGTTACCCCTAGCTTGGGGGGATAACATCTGGCTCTTGCATGGGGAGATGTGCTCACCATAGAGTACATGAGAACCTCAACATATCCTGGTAAGACCCATGCCTACACATACTCAAGAAATATATTATAGCAATGATGGGTGGCTTTCTCAACCTTTATTCATATAATCAAAACTTCAAAAATACAAATTGACAAATATTCCTTAAAAATAAAATTTTGTATTTTTTCAAAAACTTTTAACATGCAATATGATTCAAGAAAATGCATCACAACAACTATGTATAAATGCATCAAAATAATATGTAAATAAAAACATGAAACACATGCAACTACTATATGATGAACACACACATGAAAATCTAAGAAAACAAATGACCTACCTACTTACATGGGGCCCGAGGCCCATAGATATCAACTGCCTAGTGATATTAGGTGAAATCATGCAACCACTTGATCAACATATCATCAAGGTATCTCCCTCTATTCTTAATCATGTAATACAATAAAGATAAGTCAAGCACAAAATAATCATGAGCATAAATAAGCATGTGATCAGTCATAGGAATAAATTCATGGAGGTGGGTGGGAGGGAGAAACTCTTGCTAGAAAGAATAGCCACAAGCTTGATCAATCCATATCTGAATAGGATTACTGCATATAGACAGTGTCTTGTCTTCGACCTCACTTAGAATACCACTACTCCTTGAACGCTGAGAGGAGATGAAATATCAAAAAAGGATATTATGATTTACAATACAAGATATAGACATAGATAAGGATACATAACCTTTATTTTCAAAAAGTGTTTTCATGAAGAGGTTTCAAAATGTTTCCCAAGTGGTAATTGTTTCGGGAGGGATATTTTTGTACTATTATTTGGCCTTCTTGTGAAATATGAAGAGAAGAGATTGATACACACCCTTATACTGATTTCAGGAGGCATATGAATTGAAAACTTCTAAAAAGGTATCCAAATAATGTCGAGCCGATACAATGTCTCCATATGAAAAGGTGTGAATCCATCCACTAAAACCACTTGGAGCTTTATGAGGTGATACATGAACTTTTGTTACATATGAGTGCTTATACAACCCTTCCACGTCCTCATGTCCATCAAACTTCGAGCAAAAAGATGGTTGAGAATCTTCATCAAATAATAGTTTGGAGTCCTCAAAAGGATAATCCCCAAGGTATAGCTGGGATTTAACATAAGTTCATTGTAACAAGTCATCCCCTGGTGGATGGAAAATTTATGTGATCATATCATCATTAGGTTTCCAAAAATCTTGATTATCCATGCATGGAAAGCAATCTTCCAAAGGGAATATTTCCGCATTGTTTAACCATAAGTTTCCCTCAATGTCCTTGATGGGATCACCATCAAGATCAAAACAACCAATATCCCATCCATGCTTATAGACACATATGAAATCATCAATATGATTGTCAATCGTATCCAAGGGCTGCTCCATGAATTTATGTACATCATTGGAACTGATTTCTACTTCATCTTCTTTTGCAAGATGAATGCAAGGTTGGACAACTTCATCAAACAAGAGAATGAATACCGATGTCCCATCCTGGTCCTCAACATGTTGCACTTCATCAAAATCATTCCATTTCTTCTTGGAAACTTTCTTCATGACATGTTTTTCAAGCGCCTCTTCATTACAAGGGGCTTAATTATCGATGAGAAGTGCTTCATCTGATTGTTCTCCAAAGGATTAAAAATGAAAATCTTGTTCTTTTCGTCATCATGGGATTTCTCTTCAATAAGAGGCGCTTAATCAAGTTTTTCTTTAGTAGATTCTTGGGAAAAATCCCTTATAATATTCATCATATGCTTGACAACTTCATCAAAAACTTTTTCCACTTCCTCCTGTAGAAGTTTTCTTGTGATATGGTAAGTTATGGAAAAGGGTTCATCCCATGGTGACATTATTAAATTGTCTAAAATGACACTTGAATGGAATCACCAGATGAGATCAAGGCTCATCGAAAAAGGAGAGGGTATTTTCCTTAATGGAGTCGCTAGATAAACATGTATGAATTTCATCAAAAGTGAAAAGGGAACTTCCCTCAAATGGAGTCGCCAGGAAAGATATGGGTAAAAATATTTGGGATAGACTTTCTAAGTGTCATTATGGGATTGGAAAGGATTCAAAATCCTCCCCAGGAATGGAGACAAAAATGTTATTGCATTGTTTGTAGTTTGGGAAAATGCCAACCCAAACCACAAGTGTGTGACACAATTGGGAACACTTTTCATTGTCACCTCAATAGATGTCCCCCTCATTTTAGTGAAGGACAAGTCCAACACAAGAGAGGCTTCCTAGTTGACCCTAGGGGGGTTTCTATGGGAGAAGCAAGGAGCTCAAAAAGTACTCCTATAGGTCAAGGTCAAGGATGAGAATGAGGCTTGGGGAAAGAGTCTTAGGAGATGGTAAATGGTTGTCGAGGATGTGTACTTTCAAAAAAATGTTAGACCTGCCCAAACAAGACAATATATGATGATACAAGCCTCAAAACCAATGGGGAATGAATAAAAAACATTGTTGTCCCAAAATTGTAGCAATATATATATATATATATATATATAAAGAAACTATGACAACTACAAATAAAACCATCAAAATCAAATGTATGATGTTGGAAATAAAGCTAACAATTAGTAAACAATATTCCTATGCTTAAACCAAGACTTTGATAGCAAGAGATGGTTGTTAATGAGTTTTAAATCATCATAGTTTTATAACAACCTTATGGTTGTAGTAAACGTTTTCTATAGCAGGAAGTTCTAGCCACTAAAATCAACAAGTAAACCACCCAAACAATAGATCTTAAACAATAGATCAATTATGACAGTTTGCAAGTGAATTTTAGAAGTAGAAACATTGTAAGAGAGTAAGAGAGAGTGAGTTTGATGCAACCCTAATGGTTGTAGCTTAATTTTTATTATAGCAACTCAACCACTTATCCAATCAAGATGCCCTTAGAGGACAAGAGAGTTAATAACATATAGAATTTAGATCCACACTAGAACAATTAAATATCTAAAAATCCACGTTTACCAATGCAACAATATTCAATATCCAATGCAAAGATTAGTGTCTTATATATTCAGTAATGGAGTCTCTTGATTTTAGCTAGGGCTTATTACTCTTCTATGGGTGTAAGCGTTTTTACTCCATAGAGAAAACAAACCTCAACAAAGTCTTACTGCAAGGGTGAAATCCTTTTTACTACTTGTAGCAATCCTTAATCCTTTTCAATAACAATAGAGACAAATTCCTTAATGGCGGGTGTATTACTTTATACTCCTCCAAGGGTTTGACAAAATAACCTTGAAATCAAGAAGAAACACACAAAATTGCATAAATTCCTTACCTAATCCAAGATATAGCATGCAAAACCCTTACTTATCAAATATTTTCCACTAAAATTGCCAAGAACAAGCATCCCCACCGGTAGACAAGTAAAGAATATATTTTCACAAGAGACAAAAGATAGAGAATTTCCCAAGTAGGGAGAAAATTTCAACCAAGAGTTATACAATTCTCAAGTGATGAGTTCTCTAAATGAAAATGAGATGGCCTCTATTTATATGAGGCCATCTAAACCAATTTTTCCACATAAAATGTCAACAACAAATGAAAAGAGGGTCGACCCCCTTTATTTTCGTTTCAACTTAGACATATAAAAATTACATAAGATAAAACCATAAAAAGGGTGGTGTCATTCCCTTCAAGGGTGACATGAGGCCTAAAAGTGAGACGTTGAGCCTCAAGATGTAGATCGTCGGGCCTCCCAAGGACATGTGTCAATCTCTCATGTGCCAATGTGTCATTCCATGCATATTATTCCTTCAAACCACATCACATCACCTTCGGAACTATCAAGCCCAACAAAACCCTAGCCTCAAAATGACGTCAAGGGATTAGAAGGTGACGTCCTAGGCCTCTAAAGGACAATGTCCAGGTGAAAATGGCTATGATGTCATCCTCAAATGTTTTCAAAGTGCCTCCAAAGGCAACATCCTCTATCCTTTACACAAAAACGCTATGAGGTCCTATGTCCATCATGTGGGGTATGATGTCTATCTTTGGGGTTTTCAACCCCTCATGAAGGTCAAAATGGCATAGTTTCCTCCATGGATAGATTTCATCTGGAAACGTCCTACAAAGACAAACAAGTATGCCCTCCAAGGGTCCATAAGTCACATGTATCATGCCAAGTTATCCACATTTAATAAAAGAACCACCCAAACATGTGCATTAAATCCCCCCTTTTCAAACTAAACAAATTCTCAAAGACCTTATAAGATTTACCAAATTTAAGTATGGGAGGGTTGTCATGGTGCCCTATTGGGTGGATCAATCCCCAAGTCAAGGAGTGTTTCCTAAGAAGACCCTCTCTAGATCATGTAATGAGTATGAGGTGGATGGGGGTATGACTTTTGGGCATGGCGTTTTTGACATATAAAGAGATCATATTGTTTCATATATGGGTGACTTTGTGGAGGGTGTGTTGCATCCTTCATTTGTAATGCAACATTTTTCCAATCCCTTTTATTGTCTTTAATTTATTATGGTCCAAAACATTGAGTGCTATGTGCAATGGAAAGTAAAGAGAACTGTAATGCCACTTCAAGTTAGGAACACATTGAGTGTCATATGCATTCGAAATTAAAAGACACCAAAAATGCATTCCCCCATCAAGTGGGACATTTATTAATTATGTGTTTTGTTTTTTAAAGGTACTTCATTTTTTATGGAGAAGCATTTCATTGATCTCAGTACCTCAGGGCGAACATCTAGAAGGATAATTTATGGCTTTTAACTTTTTCCAGCTACAAAAGCTTTGGGACTTTAGCCCCTTCTTCCCATGAAATGAGGTACAAGCCATTATTGGGTTCAATAAACCCAAAAAACAAAAATATGAAGAAATAAAAAGGAAAAGGTGTGGAAAGTGGCAAGTATGTGCGGGAATGATACAATAACCCTTCAAGTAGACCCCCCAATGGCAACCCTTTATCCAAGGTTGACTCACTTACTAGGAAACCATGTCAACCACCAAGATGAAATGAGGTAAAAGGTATAATTTCCAAGAAAACATTTTCATAATCGAAAAAGTACTCTTTACAACGTTCTCAAATGCTTTAATTATTAAAGTGACACTTACCACGAGACCAGACTTCTTACCTCATAGTCCAGATTATTTTCGGCATGAAATGAGAGCGAAGATATAATAAATAAATGTACAAAGATAACTCGGATATCCAATATTATAACAGAAATGTATCAAATATGCAACCATACACACA
>SNQJ01S0073170.1:0-12275 GCA_010110895.2 Picea sitchensis | reverse complement strand
TGGTTTTCGGGAGACTGTTTGTTAGAGTTCTCTTTATCATACTTTGGTTGTTGCAGATTTTCAAACCTGAACTCTTGTTTGTTCTGGTGCTTAAATTTCTGCTCAATTTTAACACCATATCAATAAGCGACATCGAGTGATGACATGTCTAGAAAATCCATTTCAGTTTGGATGTATCTATGTAGAGCCTCACGGTATTTCAGAACCCAATGTAATTCAGAGTCTTTGATACCCAACTTGGTGCGCAAGGTATGGAAGGTATTGGTGAACTCCGGAACTGCTTGGCCCCTCTCTTGCCACAGTGTGTTCCATCTCATATACTGGTCCTCATAATTTCCAACAGGGTAATATTGTTCCTTTACCACGTCCACAAAAAAATCCCAAGTGGGATCAGTCCCATATATTCCAAACTCTTCTGTGGAAATTTTCTCCTAGTAAGTTTCCCACCAATGTTTGACATGGGGGAGATCGTTAAGGAGTGCGAAGGTGATATTTTCCTTGTTGGAAAAATAGTGAACAAAGAAATAACCTTCTAGCATATTTAACCATTTATCTAGGGCATATGCATCTATCTGACATTCAAATATGGGAATATCAAAATTAACCTGTACCTTGAAAAGAGAGGTGCTTCCAAAGTGGTTGTTTGATGAAGATGTGTCTGTTTCTATTGGTAGGTATTGAAGGATGTGGGAAAAATTCTCCATCATTTCATCCTTCTGTCGCGTGAGAACTTGCTCAAGCAACAGATTGATAGAATCGTTTTCTCCATCATTTTTATTTTCTTATGCCATGGAGGTTTTCTTGGGAATGCAAGAGCGATCTTATTAAAGAGAGACAAGCTCGAGACCCAACTTGCTATACTCGGACCTTGTTGGGGACATGCACTGAAGAAAAAAAATGATCAAGAGCAGCATGCTCTGATACCACTGATCCAGATTATTTTTGGCACGAAATGAGAGAGGAGATATAATAAAGAAATGTACAGAGATAACTCGGATATCCAATATTATAACAGAAATGTATCAGAGATGCAACCATAAACAAATATATACAGTAATACACAATTTTCTATTAAGGAGCGAAAATGTACAAAGACTATAAAGTACAGAGTGAAAGACTCGCTAGAATGGTGGAAGCTTATCTCTGTGAAGATATGTGACGGCTACTCACATCCGTGAGAAGATGATTTTACAATGAGGCTCCAAATACCTTTTTATCATAAATAAAATCCTAAACCCTAACCCTGGAAGATGACAATCCAACAGTTTTGTGGACCCTTTTTGGATAGTTTGGTGTGTCAAATTCCCGGGGGCGTAACTTTGGCATACGATCTCAGTTTGGGGAAAACAATAGCTCGTTGGAAAGGTATCATTGAGGATATTCATTTAGGGGGGTCAATCAAATCCTTTGGCTATTATTGAGAAGATATATCCCAAAAAACCTTCATTTAGGCCCTCAAAATGGCCCCAGAAGTTAAAAACTCCTAAAAATAGTAAATTACCAAAATTGCCAGAAAATTGTTTTGAGCCAACTGGAAAAGGTGGGTGGCCACCGATATCCACCTAGATCAATCCTCCCTCATTAGGAAGCAATGGTATACATTTTGTTCATTTCTCGGGTGATGCAGGAGCATCATCATCAAAGCAAGTGTGTGAAAGAGGAGGATAGATGGATATGCACCAGTGCACATTTTGAAGACATTCAAATTTCAAAAGAGGAACATTAATGTAATATTTGAAGAGATGTGTTGTTCTTAAATGTTTTGGGGATTGTAACACAGATCTTGAGAGTTCGCTCTTGTCTGTTGGTTGGAGGCATTTATTGTAATCAATGTAAAGTAGTTTTAGACTTTAATTCGATTATATAGTTTGAGTTGTAGGAGGGAAAACTCTAGAAAGCTCCCTCATATGTATTGTATTGTATTATTATTCAGAAGGAATTAGAAGCTGCAGAGCATAGGAGAGTATAGAAGAACAGAGATTGTAGAATTTGTATGAGCAGATAGTTGTTGCTATTAAAACCATGTATAGAAGCACTTGAATGAATACAAGAATGCTTTGACCCAAATTCATGGTGTATCATGGTCACTGTTTGCATCTATTGAATGGTATGTTTAAAGTTTGTTCATATACTCTATTATGCATTTGTTTCAATTGTCTGTGTGTGTACATGTGATTTCATGTTGAATGTATGAGATATGTGAGAGGAAGAGTATGAGTTTCAATTGTTTCTTGTCCTAAGAATTCCTGCAAAGAGTTGCAGTGAAAGTCCGCAAGGAGTGCGTTGACAGGTTCTGAGTTTTATATCAGAAATCTCAGGAGGGATAGCGTTAACTTATACAAGTAGAAGTGCAAGTGTGGAACACAGTCGTGCAAGGTGTGCACAAGCTAAGGAAAGAGTTAGATTTCTTCAACTCAACAGAGAAGTTGAAGAATCTTTGTTTCCAGGAGTGCGCAGAGTTGAAAATGTTGGATAACCAGAGGTTATTGTGAAATTCATGCAAGGTGTGCATGCATGATTCTTTAGAATTCAGAAGTTGCGGGAAGAACAAGCTTAGAAAGGATAGCATTGTTCGAGAACTTCAAAGTGGGGGCGAAATTTACAGTCACCTAGGGAAAATCGAGTTCAGAGAGTCGACACCAAGTTATTTGGTCGAGACTCATTGAGATTCGAACGGACGGTGGAAATCCTTAGAGGCAGAAGCGTCGATTCGCTGTGAGCCATCGGATCAAACCAAGTTGCGAGGAGGATAAGGCTAGGAATCATTCAACTTTCAAAGCTCAGGAGAGAAAGGAACCATTGATCTAAATCGGATATGGATCATTGGTTAATTTCAAGAGATCGAAGATCACGAGTTGGGAGAACGGGCTTAACCTTAGTTTTCAAACCCCCGGTACGTGAAATCTCGATTGAATCCAGGTCGTTGCATAGAGAGACTTGTGAACCATTGATCTAGTGTGGGTACGGTTCAGAGATTTGGTCATTGGGAAACCAGAAGTGAAGACTCTCCCCAAAGTCGTAAAAGGCGAATCATCGACTTAATTTCGACCGTTGGTTAGTGAAAGATCTGGACCATAGATGTAGAGTCATTGGATCTTCGGGAGTTGGATATTTGGAAGTGAAAGCAGAGTTGTTCGCTGATTTCCTGAATCACGAAGTCCCGACATATTTGGAAGATGGGACCCAGTTCCTAGAGGAAGGTCACATCGAGTGCATAGAAGAGAGGCTAGTGTTTGTTAGCCCCCCAGTCGGGTTTCAAGGTTTCGGAGGTTGAAGTGTTGGGTTTGTATCACACCAACATTTCTAAAATCGCAAAGTGTGAAGTGTCATTGAGTTGGCACATGGTCGTAGCACCGTGGTCGTGTGGGAGAAGAGTTTGCGCCTAGTTCTAGTTCGCACAGGCATAACTTCTAAGAAGGACCTGTGGTTTACATGCATTAAAGGTTCCAGTGGGAACTAAAGAGCAATTTCGGATCAGGGAAATAGAAATATCCAAAGACTAGGAGTTCACTCAGAACCTACTGAGGTAGGGATGATGCGTCAGGTGGTATCAGAGCTTAGCTAACAACTCTTGTTTTCTATAAGAGAGGACAGAGGAAAGTTGCGATTTGAATGTTGCATGGATAGATTGAACACAATGCCACCAAGAAGACGTCAAGAGAGAGCTATGCCCGATCCAGCCATGGAAAGGGATATGAGAGAAATTCATGCTCGATTGGATGATATGGAGACAACACAAAGGAAAACACCTGATACTGGAGATGTCACTGAAGCCTAAAATGAAAACAAAGGAGGAGCCGAAGAAGAAATTGTAACCGAAGATGTTGCAGAAGACCGTCTATTAAGAGTTGTTGCAAGAATCGGTGCCAGAGCAAAAATGGACATCCCAATGTATGAAGGCAACTTAGACATTGAGGATCTCCTAGATTGGTTTAGAGACCTGGATAAATACTTCGATTATGAAGATATCGAATAGGATAAGAAATTAAAACATGTTTTCACTAGACTGAAAGGGCATGCAACACTAGGCTGACAAATGTTGCAAGGGAAAGGAAAGAATCAAAATATGGGATAGGATGGTTGCAAAGATGAAAGCCAAATTCATACCTAGAGATTACCAAATCAATCTGTTCCGAAAAATGCAGAATTTGAGACAGAAAGGGATGACAGTGCAGGAGTACACTAAGGAGTTTTACTGGATAAATATTAGAGATGTCATCATGAAAGTGATGATGAAAAGGTCGCCAGATATATGAATGTCTTGAGATATGATATTCAGGATGAAATAAGCATGGTAAGAATCAAGAATGTAGAAGAATCTTATCAGATTTCTTTGAAGGCATAAGAGAAATTGGCTCGAAAGCAAGGTCAAAGTGGCAGAGGTAGAATTCAGAGTAGAGACAAAGCCATTTCCCAAGACATAGTACAGAAGCCCAAGGATGAATAAAATAAACCTCATAACCACCCAAAAAGGGGAGGAAGTTCACAGGGAAGACAATATGCCGACATGAATACTTTTGCACAAGCAAGAGGAAGAGGTAGAGGAAGAGGAGGTGAAATAAAGTGTTTTGTCTATGGAAAATAGGACACAAATCTTTTGAATGTCCCGATAGAAAAAGAGATAGAGGAGGCGAAGCTCACATTTCAGAAGTGCAAAGGCAAAATGTTGAGGTAGAAGATGCAAAAGGAGGAAGATCCTTAATGATGAGGAAAATTCTCTTGAAACCAGAGACGGAGGTGGAGAATCTAGTCCAAAGGAACAGTTTGTTTAGAACTGCTTGCAAGACCAAGGACAGGGTATGCAAGGTAATAGTTGATAGTGGAAGTACAAATAATATAGTATCCACAGAAATGGTGGAAAAGATGGAATTGGAGACAGTTGCACATCCAATCCCATACAAAGTTTTGTGATTGCAAAAAGGACATCAGGTAACAGTCACTAAACAATGTTTAGTTGAATTTAAGATAGGAGGTTACAGAGATGAGATCTTATGTGATGTCATTCCCATGGATGTTTTCATCTTTTGTTGGGGAGATCGTGGAAATATGACAGGAATGTTGTTCATGATGGGAGAAAGAACACATACACCTTGGAGAAGAATGGTAGGACACATATGTTGCTTCCAATTGAATATAAGAAACTGAAAGAGGAACAAACAATACTATACTTCTCATGAGTGGGAAGGAACTTCTTGATGAAGTCAAGAAAGAAGAAGACATGCAGTTTGTTGTGATGAGAAATCCTAGAGTCTTCTTGACCAGTACTTCAATAGATGATCTACCTGAGGAGATTCAGGAGATGTTTGAGAATTTCTCTTAGTGGTGGATGATTTACCTTGTTTGTTGCCTCCCATCAGAAGTATAATCCATCACATTGAACTTATACTAGGAGCGAGTTTACCAAACAAAGCATCATACAAATTGATGTCATGGGAGAATGAAGAAGTTAAGAAGCAAGTCCAGGATTTGATGGACAAAGGGTTGATTAGAGAAAGCTTGAGTCCATGTGTTGTGCCAACAGTGTTAAGTCCGAAGAAATATGGTGGATGGAGAATGTGTACAGAGTCGAGGGCTATAAAAAAAATCACCATCAGGTATAGATTTTCTCTATCTAGGATGGATGTCTTGATGGATTTCTTGAGTGGGGAAATTTTTTTTTCAAAAATGTATTTGAAAAGAGGATATCATCAGATTCGAATGAGGGAAGGTGTTGAATGAAAGACAAAATTCAAGATGAATGGAGGACTATATGAATGGCTTGTCATGCCATTTGGTTTGACGAATGCGCCAAGTACTTTTATGATATTAATGAACAAAATCTTGAAAGATTTCATTGGAAAGTTTGAAATTGTGTATCTTGATGATATACTGATCTTCAGTAAGACTGAGGAATAAAATTTGAGACATTTAACTCTAGTGATGAGGAGGTTACAGCAAGAGAAATTGCTGATAAATCTGAAAAAATTCATCTTTCATGAAGAAAGAACTCATTTATTTGGGTTTCGTGATCTCTTCGAATGAGTTGAAGATGGATCTTGAGAAAGTAAGAGCAATCAAAGAATGGCCATCGCCAAGGAATATCTTTGAAGAAGCTTCCATGGACTAGCCAATTTTTCCAGGAAGTTCATCAGAAATTTTAGTGGGATTAGTGCATCAATGATGGACACAGTCAAGAAAAGACATAAATCTTTTCATTGAACAGAGGAAGCGGAGAAAAGTTTCAAGTTGTTAAAGGAGAAGATAATTGAACAACTCGTTCTGGTAATGCCAGATTTCAGTAAAACATTCCAAGTCAGATGTGACGCAAGTGGATTTGTTGTTGGAGCAGTCTTAAGTCAGGAAAATAGACCGATTGCATACTTCAATGAGAAGTTGAACGAGACCAAGTTGAAATATTCCACATATGATAAAGAGTTTTATGCAGTCATACAAGCCTTGAATAAATGGAGGCACTACGTAGTTCTGAAATAATTCCTTTCATATAGCGATAATCATGCCTTACAGTTTATAACCAAACAGAAGAAATTGAACCAGAAACATGCAAAATGGGTTCAGTTTATGCAGAAATTTACTTTTGTTATAAAGCACATTCCTGGAACTACTAACAAGTTTGTTGATGTATTGAGCAGGAAATGTTTGATTCTATAGGAGTTTCGCGTGAAGACCTTAGGTTTTGATAGCCTTAAGGATATGTACAGAGATGATTCAGATTTCAAGGATGCTTATGAAGCATGTGAGAATCATGTTCTAAGGGACAGAAGCCAATGGATTGAATACCTGATCTAGGATGGACTGTTATTCAAAGGAAATCAGTTGTGTATCCCGAAGATTTCTATGAGAGAAAACCTTTTGAAGGAAAAACATAGTGGGGGATATGCTAGAAATTTCAGCTATGACAAAACATTTGCGCAACTAAACAATTTATATTATTGGCCAGGGATGAGGATAGATGTCAAGAAATTTGTCAACAATTGTAGAATCTTCTAGCACGCAAAGGGAAAAAGACAAAATACAGGGTTGTATCAACCATTGTCGATACCATAGAGGCCATGGGATGCGATAAACATGGATTTTGTGTTAGGAATGTCAAGGACACAGAGAGGTTGTGATTCCATATTCGTGATATTCGATAGATTCTAAAAAATGGCACATTTCATTCCATGTCAAAAAAATAGTGATGCAACACACATTGAAAATCTGTTTTTCAAAGAAGTTGTTTGACTTCATGGTTTACCCAAGAGTATTGTTTTAGACAGAGATACCAAATTTGTTGGTAATTTCTGGTGGACACTATGGAAAAATCTGGGAACAAGTTTATATTTTAGCTCAGCATATCAACCTCATACAGATGGACAGACTGAGGTAGTAAATCGAAGTTTGGGATATTTGTTGAGGATTTTGGTAGTTGAACATCATAGTCAGTGGGATCAGATTCTACCGCAAGCGGAATTTTCATATAACGACTCACCTAACAGAAGTACAGGACAGAGCCCATTCCAGATAATTTATGGAATGCAACCGAGAGGAGTATATGAGTGAATAGACTTAGAGCAGGGCGAGTTCAAAAGTGTTGGAGCAGAAGATTTTGTAGCAGAGATGCAAGGGATCCATAGTAAGATTAAAGAGCAGTTGCAGAGTTCCAACCAGGAATATAAGCACGGAGAAGATCAACACAAGAGAGAGATTCAGTTCGAAGTGGGAGATTTAGTCTCAGCACACCTAAGAAAAGAGATATTCCCAAGGGGAACGTATAATAAGATGAAGATGAAAAATATAGGGCTGTGTAATATTTTACGAAAATTTGAGGCAAATGCTTATGAGATGGAATTTCTAGATGGTGTGGGAATATCACCCATATTCAACATAGCAGATATGTACCCTTACAGATCAGATGAAATAGAGGGATCAGAGGATCAGAAGGAATTTCAATGTGTCAGACAAATGCCTATAGCTGAAAAGCCGCAGATGGAAAAGATCATTGATCAGAGAGTTAGCAAGAAGACCCAGAGAAAGACATATTTTTAATATTTGGTAAAATGGAAGGGACACCTGATTGAGGATTCCAGTTGGGAAAGTGAACCAAATATCCAAAAACATGGACAGACAGTGCAGGAGCTCATGAACATGAATTCATGAATTTTTCAGCCAGAGGAGTATGATGAAGGAGCATCATTAGCGAAGCAAGCATGCACAAGAGGAGGACAATTGGATATGCACCAGTGCGCATTTTGAAGACATTCAAATTTCAAAAGAGGAACATTAATGTAATATCTGAAGAGATGTATTGTTCTTAAATGTTTTGGGGATTGCAACACAAATCTTGAGAATTCGCTCTTGTCTATTGGTTGGAGGCATTTATTGTAATCAATGTAAAGTAGATTTAGACCTTAATTTGATTAGATAGTTTGATCTGTAGGAGGGAAAACTCTAGAAATCTCCCTCGTATGTATTGTATTGTATTATTATTCGGAAGGAATTAGAAGCTCCAGAGCATAGGAGAGTAGAGAAGAACAAAGATTGTAGAATTTGTATGAGCAGATAGTTGTTGCTATTGAAACCATGTACAGAAGCACTTGAATTAATACAAGAATGCTTTGACCCAAATTCATGGTGTATCATGGTCACTGTTTGCATCTATTGTATGGTATGTTTACAGTTTGTTCATATACTCTATTATGAATTTGTTTCAATGTTGTGTGTGTGTATCTATGATTTCATGTTAAATGTATGAGATATGTGAGAGGAAAAGTGTGAGTTTCAATTGTTTCTCGTCATGAGAATTCCTGCAAAGAGTTGCAGTGAAAGTCCGCAAGGAGTGTGTTGACAAGTTCTGAGTTTTATCTCAGAAATCTCAGGAGGGATAGCGTTAACTTATACCAGTAGAAGTGCGAGTGTGGAACAAAGTCATGCAAGGTGTGCGCAGGTTGAGGAAAGGGTTAGATTTCTTCAACTCAATGAAGCAGTTGAAGAATCTCTATTGCCAAGAGTGCGTAGAGTTGAAAACATCGGATAACCGGAGGTTATTGTGGAATTCGTGCAAGGTGTGCGTGCAGGATTCTTTAGAATTTAGAAGTTGTGGGAAGAAAAAGCTCAGAAAGGATAGTGTTGTTCGAGAAATTCAAAGGGGGGGAGAAAGTTGCAGTCACCTAGGGAAAATTGAGTTCAGAGAGTCGACACCAAGTTATTTGGTCGAGACTCATTGATATTAGAACAGACGGTGGAAATCATTAGAGGCAGAAGCGTTGATTCACTGTGATCCATTGGATCAAACCAAGCTGCGAGGAGGATAAGGCTAGGAATCATTCATCTTTTGAAGCTCAGGAGAGATAGGAACCATTGATCTAAATCGAATCTGGACCATTGGTTCATTTTGGGAGGTCGGATATCATGAGTTGGGAGAATGGGGTTAACCTTAGTTTTCAAATCCTTGGTATGTGAAATCTTGATTGAATCTAGGCCGTTGGATAGTGAGACTTGTGAACTGTCGACCTAGCATGGGTACGGTTCGGAGATTTGGTCATCGGGAAACCAGAAATGAAGACTCTCCCCAAAGTCGTGAAAGGTGAATTGTCGACTTAATCTGGACCGTTGGTTAGCGGAAGATTTGGACCATAGATATGGATTCATTGGATCTTTGGGAGTTGGATATTTGGAAGTAAAATAAGAGTTGTTCACTGATTTCCCGAATTGTGAAGTCCCGACATATTTGGAAGTTGGGACCCAGTTCCTAGAGGAAGGTCACATCGAGTGCATTGGAGAGGGGCTAGTGCTTGTTAGGCCCCCAGTCGGGTTTCGGGGTTTTGGAGGTTGGAGTGTTGGGTTTGTATTACATCAACATTCCTAAAATCGTGAAGTGTGAAGTGTCGTTGAGTTGTCACATGGTCGTAGCATCGTGGTCGCGTGGGAGAATAGATCACGCCTAGTGCTAGTTTGCACAGGCATAAATTCTAAGAAGGACCTATGGTTTACATGCATTAAAGGTTCCAGTGGGAACTAAAGATTCATTTCTTCTCAGGGAAATAGAAAGATCCAAAGACAAGGAGGTGACACAGAACCTGCTGAGGTAGGGCTGTTGTGTTAGGTGGTATCAGAGCTTAGCTAACAACTCTTGTTTTCTGTAAGAGAGGACAAAGGACAGTTGTGATTTGAATTCTGCATGGACAGATTGAACACAATGCCGCCAAGAAGAAATCAAGAGAGAGCTCTGCCCAATCCAGCCATGGAAAGGGAGATGAGAGAACTTTGTGTTCGATTAGATGCCATGGAGACAACACAAAGGAAAACACATGATACTGGAGATGTCAGTGGAGCCGAAAATGAAAATTAAGGAGGAGCTGAAGAAGAAATTGTAACCAAAGATGTTGTATAAGATCGTCTATTCAGAGTTGTTGCAAGAATTGGTGCCAGAGAAAAAATGGACATCCCGATGTATGAAGGCAAATTAGACGTTGAGGAGATGCTAGATTGGTTTAGAGATCTGGATAAATACTTCGATTATGAAGATATCGAATAGGATAAGAAAGTAAAATATGTTGTCACTAGACTGAAAGGGCATGCAACACTGTGGTGGGATGAACTGCAGGATAACAAACATTGAAAGGGCAAGCAAATAATCAAAATATGGGACAAGATGGTCACAAAGATGAAAGCCAAATTCATACCCAGAGATTACCAAATCAATCTATTTCGAAGAATGCAGAATTTGAGACAAAAAGGGATGACAGTGAAGGAGTACACTGAGGATTTTTACCAGATAAATATTAGAGTTGTTCATCATGAAAGTGATGATGAAAAGGTCACCAGATATATGAATGGCTTGAGATATGATATTCAGGATGAAATGAGCATGGTAACAATCATGAATGTAGAATAATCTTATCAGATTGCTTTGAAGGGAAAAGAGAAATTGGCTCGAAAGCAAGGTCAAAGGGGCAGAGGTAGAAGCCATAGCAGAGGCAAATCCATTGCCCAAGATAGAGTACAGAATCCCAAGGATGAATAAACGAAACCTCATAACCACCCAGAAAGGGGAGGAAGTTCACAGGGAAGACAATATGCTGACAGGAATACTTTTGCGCAAGCAAGAGGAAGAGGAGGTGAAATAAAGTGTTTTGTCTGTGGAGAAATTGGACACAAATATTTTGAATGTCCCGATAGAAAAAGAGATGGAGGAGGCGAAGCTCACATTTCATAAGCGCAAAGGTGAAATGTTGAGGAAGAAGATGCAGAAGGAGGAAGATCCTTAATGATGAGGAAAATTCTCTTGAAACTAGAGAAGGAGGTGGAGAATCCAGTCCAGAGGAACTGTTTTTTTAGAATTGCTTGCAAGACCAAGGACATGGTATGCAAGGTAATAGTTGATAATGGAAGTACAGATAATCTAGTATCCACAGAAATGCTGGAAAAGTTGGAATTGGAGACATTTTCACATCCAAGCCCATACAAAGTCTCGTGGTTGCAAAAAGGACATCATGTAACAGTCATTAAACAGTGTTTAGTTGAATTTAAGATAGGAGGTTATAGAGATGAGATCTTATGTGATGTCATTCCCATGGATGTTTTTCATCTTTTGTTGGGGAGATCATGGCAATATGACAGGAATGTTGTTCATGATGGGAGAAAGAACACATACACCTTGGAGAAGAATGGTAGGACACATATGTTGCCTCCAATTGAAGACAAGAAGGTGAAATAAGAAACAAGCAATACTATACTTCTCATGAGTGGGAAGGAACTTCTAGATGAAGTCAAGAAAGAAGAAGACATGCAGTTTGTTGTGGTGAGAAAACCTAGAGTCATCTTGACCAGTAATTCAATAGATGATCTACCTGAGGATATTCAGGAGATGCTTGAGAATTTTGTTGATATAGTGGTGGATGATTTACCTTGTTCTTTTCCGCCCATAAAAAGTATAAACCATCGCATTGACCTTGTACCAGGAGTGAGTTTACCAAACAAAGAATCTTACAGATTGATGCCACAGGAGAATGAAGAAGTTAAGAAGCAAGTCCAAGATTTGATGGACAAAGTGTTGATTACATAAAGCTTGAGTCCATGCACTGTGCCAATAGTGTTAAGTCCAAATTAAGATGGTGGATGGAGAATGTGTGCAGACTCGAGGGATATAAAAAAAATCACCATCAGGTATATATTTCCTCTACCCAGAATGGATGACTTGATGGATTGCTTGAGTGGAGAAAAAAAAAATTCAAAAATTTATTTGAAAAGCAGATATCATCAGATTCGAATGAGGGAAGGTGATGAATGGAAGGCAA
>SNQJ01S0073169.1:26144-40483 GCA_010110895.2 Picea sitchensis | reverse complement strand
GTATAAAGGTTATCCCAAAACCCATATTTCTCCAATATATCATAACTTCCCTTTGTCATTAGTTTAAACCCCTCCTTTTATCGACACAAATGTTAGAAAAGAACGAAAAGAGAACTACTTATACTGAGGAAAGTTTTCACAGAAAGACATACATATCGATCACGATTAAAGCCCATCGATAAATCCAGCTAGATCACAAATCTAGAGAACCATACCACTCAGTAAACTCTTATGAGTCTTATTGGGCCTCCGAAGCAGGTTTGGTTCCTGCTATTGAGTCAAAAGGATTTCCGACCCCTCAACAAAATTTGCACTAGAAGGAGGGCCTGAATGAATGCATGACTAACAATATTTCTGATAATATATTCTGCAAAGCCTATAGATCCAAAACATCCCACATGCATGGCCAGTCATTCTCAAGACAACCCACATACAAAGAATACTCCCACTACGAGTAAATCATCTCAGTACAAAGAAAAAGAATGCATGTACCCTGAAATACCTTACATTCTTCCTCACGAAGAGCTAAACAATTTCAGAAGAATCACCAGAGCTTATGCTTGATAGATCATAGCATTACATTTAGCTCATTTACTTCCTCTAAGGAAAAACAAAGGACTAGTTGTTGACACCCATGATCAAGTATTCATTCACATGGTATAAGAACTAATAGAATTTGATCTCACGGAGATAAAAAAAACCCTTGGTCTAATACCTGAAACACCATTCATCACCCCACTATCCAGTAACTACTTTGAACTTTACAATTATGAATATGAAGAGGAAGGGTCCAAATCAGATCGCTCTAGTTCTGAATCATAAGACATGGGGGAAAATAATGATAACAACRGATAAGGGGGAGATCAACCTCGAGATAACCAACCATGGTTGKAAAGAGATGCTCTAGCAATCCCAGGATGGATGCATAGCCTACCCAGACATCTAGAAAAACTACTTCCCAAATTTGACCCTAAAACCTTTGGATTGCCTGAAGACCGTATTAAGAAGTTCATATTAGCCATAAGGTTGATGAATGTGCAACGCGAAGATGTGGTGTGTAGATTGTTCCCTTATACCTTTGAAAATTTTGCTTCAACTTGGTGTTTCAACCTACCGGTTGGTTCCATAACTAGTTGGACAAAGTTTCAAAATGATTTCTTAGACAAGTTTGTTGAAGAAACTACTACATGAGCTTTCATGGAAAAAAAAATTCTGCCACTATGAGTCCAAAATAAAAGGTCAAATATTTCAACCAAAGTTTCACCACCATTTTGAAAAATTTCCAGCCCAAGGCTAAACCTACTCTGAAGCTGCAGATTGAAGTATATGTTAATTCTCTCCCGAATTTTATTTCCATGTTCGTAAAAAGGGCCACCCAGAATACTCTAGCTGAAAATTTCGAAGAAGCTAAAATGATTGAGTTCCAAATAAAAGGATGCAAAGAAGRTCAGATCTCACTAATAAAAAAGGAAACCCAACCTCCACCTAAGAGGGGACTTTTGTTGAATAGAACCCCAAGAAAACAAACAAAAAAAGGTCTCGAAAAAGAGGGAGGGGACATAGAAACCCTATAGAGGATAAGAAAAAAACTTTCCAACAAGATCGTAGCTATGAAAAGGAAAGTCGGGGAAGGAAACCAAAGTCAAATACCTTATAAACCATTTTTAAAAAGGAACCCACCTTTCAAAGCTATAAAACCTCCCTCGACCAACCTAAACATCAACTTAGGGAACTTAACATCCGACTCCTTCTGTACATATCATCAAGAAAAACATTCAAAAAGAGACTTCCCCCAATGGGTGCATGCTATGAGTCGAATGGCTAATCAATTCCTAGACAAATGTTCTCTAACCGAACAACCCAGTGGCTTGGCAATAAGTGTCAATGATCAAGAAAGTCATGAACCACCTGAAGAGACATCCAGTTTTTTATGGGATTCCCACCACCCGACACCTTTCAACGAATCCTCTAAGGTGCAGGGATCCCTTGCTAAGATTCTGGTTGTACAAACGTGAAGTAAAAGTCAACCTATCCAACGTAACCCTACCACTACTCAATTATCTTGAGGAAATCAAGTGGCCAATCACCTCGAACCATAAATTTATTTCCAAAGAAACCCCACTAACATACACACATGGGAAACTCCTAAGTTAGACTACAATATAGTAGAAGACTTGAAGAAGATGAAAGTTAATGTGTCTATCATGGACATGTGTAGGATTCCTCAACAAAAGGATTTTTTTCTACAAGCCTTAAAATTAATAGATACCCCTATGACAAGCATTGATCAAGGTGACGTCCCATCTCACATAGACTTAATAAATAAGCCAAGTGTGAATGATTGTTATTTTTAAAAAATAGGAAGGCCTTTTGTCCCTCCTTTCCTCTTGACGTTTGAGGTCTTTAATAGAAATATACATAATTTCCTAGTCGATTTAGGGGCATATTCAAATGTCAATCCATTGTCAATTTGCAATAAATTGAATGCAACCCCGGTAAAAAGTGATAAACACGTTATACAACTAGATAGGAATCAGGTAAAGGTCATTGGGGAACTGAAATATCCCATGATTAGAATTGCTACACACCCCAAATTTGTTCAAGTAATTGACATATTTGTGGTATATATCCCAAAGGCTTATGGAATCCTACTTAGCCAAGATTGGTCTGAGAAATTAAATAGTTTTTTAGTACCAACTGGGATAACCTCTGGTTTCCATTGAAATGACATCCAAACATGATCAGGATCAATAGAGAAAGATACCTCAAACATATTGTCATTGATTTAGACGCACCAAATGAACCCTCGTCAACAAAATTCCCTATGTTAGGAAACTACTTTTGTGATTCCGATTTCGGTAATTTTCCCCCTCACATGTATGAAATACCTTTCTCACAAAAATATGAAATGATATTTCAAACAGAATTACTAGTGGCCATAGAGGAAAGCATCCTCTATCAGGATTCTCCGACAAGAGTAGAAGAAAACAAGGTTGAAATCATAAAAATAGATAGACATGAAGAAGTCATAAATTTTCCTCCCCAAATTGGGACGTTGTACTTTGATGAATCTAAATCACAAGAGGGGTTGGGAGAGGTATGCATCCTAATTGACCCAAATGGGAAAAAAAGTCACTTATCCTGAAGATTAGAATTCAAATGCACTAATAACACTATGAAATATGAATCTCTAGTCTAGGGACTAAAGAAAGCCATTGACTTAAACATCAAAGAATTGAAAGTATTTGGAGATTCCGAAATTATTGTCAGGAAAGTTAAGAATACCATCTATTACAATTCACCTCACTTAAAGGAATTATCAACAAGAGGTTCACAAACTAATAGAAAATTTTGAGGCTTTCAACATTACTGTTGTTCCTAGGAAAAAAAATACCCTTGTTGATTCTCTACCCACTGCAACCTCAATATTATCTCCTTTAGAAGATTATGAAGCCTCAAGGTTTGCAGTGGAACTTCTCTACAAACTGTCGGTACCTAACAATATTTCTCACTAGAAATTTTTGAAGGGGATGAACATATTGTACATTTCCTGACTAATCCAGATAATTTTAAGGATTTGGCCATTGATGATGAAGTATTCCAGGAACCACTCATAGAATCAAATCTCCACGAACATAGAAAAGGAAAATACCACGCTAATTACAAACCCAAGTTTCACACAATACCTAAAGGAGTGGCCAATCTAGAGAACCTTTTCAACCTGACGGAAAGATTCAGAGGGCCAAATAATGAAAAAACAAGGATCTCATGTCCTATATACGAAACTATAAACCTAGGCACCCCTAAGAATCCAAATAATGTCAATCTAGGTAAGACAATGTCCAAAGAAGATAGGAAATCTTATCTTAAACTATTTAATGAATATCAAGATGTCTTTTCTTCGTCTTACCGAGAATTGAAAGCATATGATACTCACATTATCCAACACATGATCCCGTTAAAATATAGAATAAAACCTTTCTGAAAAAATATTAGGAAGTACCACCCATCTTTGGAACCTCTGATGTATCAAGATATGAAGAAATTGTTAGATGCCAAGATCATCTTTTAGGTCAGACACTTTCCCTGCATAACCAATTTTATTCATGTCAAAAATAAGTCTAGGGAGATATACCTATGTGTGGATTTTAGAAACATTAATAGAACATTAGAAAAATATAACTACCCAGTCCCACCCATGGAGCAACTCTTACAGACAATATCTGGCTCTGAAACTCTTTCCCTCCTAGACAGTTTCTCGGAATATAACAAGGTCCTGGTTTAAGAAGAAGATCGATTAAAATCTACCTTCCGAACCAAGTGGGAGACCTTTTCTTATAAACGCATGCCCTTCAGGTTGATTAATGCAGAGGAAACCTTCCATAGGGCCATGGACATAGCTTTTAGGGGATTAATTAACAAATGTGTGGTATTTTATTTAGATGACATAATAGTATACTCAAAAAATAAGGAAGACCACATTTAACATTTGACTCAGATCTTCGAAAGGTGTAGGGAATATGGAATATCTTTGAACCCTAAGAAAACTATATTTGGCATAGAGGAAGGGAAAATATTAGGTCATATTATATCTCAGGGAGAAATTAGCATTGACCATGAGTGGATCAAAGCGATAGCTCAACTCCACTTGCCTCACAATAAAAATGCCATGCAATCTTTCTTTGGGAAAATCAACTTTGTGAGAAAATTTACTGATGACTTCGCCAAAACTGTTAAAGATTTACAAAAAATGATTTTCAAAGATGAAAAGTTTAAATGGGATTAAGAAAGGAAATATTCTTTCATCAATATCAAAACTGTGGTCTCCCAAGCACTAGTGCTACGAAGCCCTGATTTCAACAAATATTTTTTTGCTTATACCTTTACTTCTGACCAATCCTTGGTTGTGGTACTTACCCAAAAGGGTGATGAAAAAAATGAGGCACTGATATCATTTATGAGCATTAACCTGCAAGGAGACGAACTCAATTATCTTGCTATAGAAAAACAAGCTTATGCAGTTTATAAAGCGGTCAAACATTTCAGATCCTATATCTATAAGAATCACACTAAAGTCATAGTACCTCACCCCATTGCCCGATATTTGTTCACTCAATACGATATGTGAGAAAGATGGGGAAATTGGATGGTTTTCATCAAATAATTTGATCTAGAAATAAAACCTACCAAAATAGTCAAGGGTCAAGGATTGTGTAAAATTGTCGCTAAGGCCCAAGACCTCATTAATGAAAAATACTCCAGTTGGGAAAATGAGTTGTCGTTATGGTCCAACGAAGCCTTATATGTACCTCCCGTGCAAGAATCCTAGTATAGAAACTTGTCTTATCTCCTACATCATGGAACTTATCCAGAAAACCTAAACCCTAGAGAAAGGAGAGCCCTCATGTAAAATCTGCTCAATATCACCTCATATATTTTGCACTTTTATGAGTGAATTATGATGGAGTAATCCTTATACGTATTGAACATGATGATGCAGAAAAGGCATTGAGAGAACTCCATGACGGTCCAACGGGTGGACATTTTGCAGGAGAAAAACCACTCACAAAATATTAAGGTTTGGTTATTATTTGCCTACTATGTTCAGGGGCGCTCATGAATATGCCAGGAAATGTAAATATTTCCAAGTAATCACCATCAGATAAATGAGGGAAGCCATTCAACTCTAGCTGGTGACCATATCTAGAAGATTCGAGAAATGGGGAATAGACGTCATAGGGGAAATTAATCCCAATTCTTCGAAACAACATAAATACATCTTGACTGCCACTGACTATTTTACGACATGGACAAAGGCTATCCCTCTCATGCACATTAATAAAAATATAGTAATCGAATTTCTAGAACAACAACTGATAACAAGGTTTGGGATACCCTCCGTTATCATTTTTTATAATGCTGCCTACTTTTCCTCCACATTATTGACATAATTTTCCCTTGAAAAGGGGATCATAATAAGATATTCTACAAACTACTATATTCAAAGGTATGGGGTAGAAGAGTAAACTAATAAAAACCTGGTGAGGATTTACAAAAAAAAACAGTTGTTGAAAATCATAGGAATTGGCATAATTTGCTTCATAATGCCCTATGGGTCGATAGAGTAATGCCTAAAGAAGCCATAGGAAACTCTCCATATTTTCTAGTATATGGACAAGAATACATTCTCCAAAATGGATTGTATATTCCATATTTACAGCTTTCTCATGCATCAAGAGGTCATCCCTCATCCACTATACAAAAAAGGATTGATACCCTTCTCATTCTAGACAAAGAAAGGGAAAAGGATAAAGTTATGTTCACCGCTCATCAGCAGGTAGTTAAAATATGGTTAGATAAAGATAAGGCCAAAGAAAAACAAATTGAAGTAGGGTACCTAGTCTTGAAGTGGGATAAAGAAAACGAGCCGAAAGGAAAACACTCAAAGTTCCAAAATCTTTGGCTCAGACCTTTCCAGGTGGCCAAGAAGATAGGGGCAGACACATACCGGTTGTAGAAATTGAGGGGGGGATCTGACACCCTCCCGGTGAATGGCCATGCCTTAAAGCAATATTTTTCATAAAAGGAAAGTCACCGATGCTGGAAAGAACGCTTCTCACGCTGAAAAGGTCAAATCAACCATCATGTGTTTTTCCATGGAGATGGATTGTATTGCTCGGTTATCTCCCACGTCATCTTTTGATATTCCCCGTGTTACATCAACATGTCCACGTCACCATGTCATATTTTTACTTCCATGTTAAAACTTCCACATCAGCATTGTATGACAGTTTGGGTTGACATCATAAATGTGTCCTAAGACTACCAATGAAGCAACATCAAAGACAAACTATCGACGTCGATGCACTCATTGACTACCGAAAGATGCTAGGACACAGAACAATAGGGTTTATATTGAACCTTTATCCACTGACATTGATGATCCTGGCAGATCTGCACCGTCCATTTAAAGACCCTGCTTAATCCAAGCCATTCATTATTCCATAGTGCGATTTCACGCTCGAAATAGACTCGAAGACCACCAAGGAAAGAGTGAAAAATTGGATCACACATCTCCCTGATGTCGATCATACTAGTTCCTTTGAAATGCCAAACACCAGGGTAACATGATGGGACATCTCTAGCTGAGAAAAGGAAGGGATCTGCTTGTGTTAGTTAAATAATAACTTCAAGTAACTGATACCTCGAGCCATGGTGTCATGCACCGACCAACATTCAAAAATTTAAATTCGCTACGGAACTCTAAAATAACACGCTTCTACACCACAAATTTCATTTAATCCTAAGCATGGTGTGGATTCTGTTATAGATTGTAGAGGTCACATTTGTACTCCTGAATTTAAGAATCAATGAAACAAGGTAGGTATGTTTTAAACTTACAATGTTGTTTTCCCAAGCATGGTATTTTGTTCACAAACCACTGATCTCCCAAGAAGACGAAGGAGAGAGAGAGAGAGAATCAAGGAGGCTACAAAAAATTGTATCACTTAAATTACCAACAAGCTTAGGTTATTTATTGCAAGGAAGAGGTAATCATTGTCTTTGTTGTTTGCATTTATGATTGCACCGAATAATGCTTGTCAAAGTTGTCTTGCAGCTCATTATAACATTTTGTGAAAGAAAATGCCTTCACGAAAGACAATGAAAAGAATCTCACCAAGAACGGCCAAAATGAAAGAAATGGAGATCAACAAAGGGCCAACACCAACATCTGCAAGGGAGCTTGATTTTGTTTCAAAAACAGAATTAGTTATCCGGACTTCGACCAAGAAACAATTTTATATCCGAGGTTTTCAATGACATCCAAAAAGATGATATCCAAAGTTGTCCACTAGTATTTTGAAGAAACAATTACTTACGTCAGAGTGTTCGGGGCTACTGGTGCACCACACCTACTCCCCGCTCATTTCCCAGACCATATGATATTGGGAGATAGTTTGTTACCATACCATCCTACAAGGCTATAATGCTTCTCTAGTGAAGGATAAGAAGAGGGCCTTCATACCTTATGGTTTTCATATTAGGTTTCATATGGTTAAAGACACTGTGTAGGAAAAACAAGAAGGATTGAGTCAGCTTGAGTATTGGTTCCCCACAGGTCGTTTTATAAAGCATGACCGAAAGTGTTTGGTACACCATCATGCGGGGTAGGTATCATCATGTTGGCCATATGCTCATGACAATTTTTAAGATGATATCTTCACTAAGGGAGCCCAATATTGGGAGGAGGTGCTCCATAGAAGTGCTAACACTAGTATGGCGAAGTTTAAAGAAATAACCATGGATGAACAAGTTGAGATGATAAAACACAGAGCTCAAGAACCCATTAGGGTAAGAGAAGAAACTAGAGTAGCATAAGTGGAAGAAGCATTGAAACGAGGGACATTAGTAATGAAAGAAGCCAAGAGAGCTATGAAAATATTGAGAGAAGATCCCCCACTTAACCCTTTGGTAATACCCTCGAGAATTACCCTTTTCAATACAAATGGCCAGGAGGCAGAATCAAATGTCTCAAAAGAAGTTCCAACAGAAGAGACTATCACCCAAGAAAACAGTATCCCCATATCATCCTAGGCAGGATCACCGGTGACAAATACAACTCGGTGAAGGAAATCGAAGGGATAAAGTGAAACGAGTATGCCTACCATCCTCATATATTTAATCACCATATATGATGATGAGGAAAGATAAGAATATTCACACATAATCTCGATGCTAATCAAATAGGAGGAAGAACTGGGGCAGACATCTTCTCCAACCTCTGATGATTTGGGCCTAAATCCCCAAGAAGGAGACCTGGAAGTTAGGACCAATCTAAACACTATATTTCGCAAGCAACTGGAAACACACCCGTCAGGGGAAACATAACCTTGTGATTACAACTCTAATAATGACATGGATGCAGGAGGACAATAAGAAGAAATTAGGCAGCTAGAAATTAGTATCTCGATGAATGAACTCTCAACCAATATCAATCCTCTTCCCACTTCTCCATCTAAGACAAATACTCTGTCAACAATCGAGGACTGGAAGAAGGCCGAGTCACCAGGACGCACAAGAATCTCCCTTTCTAGGGAGATGAGCAGACCAATCCATGGAACATAACAATCACCGACACCAATATTACTACAGAAACCATTGAATGAGGAAGAAGGAGTTTGAGTGCCCATCCTTGGAAGAGACAAAGAACCTATCATGGAACACCTTTATATGGCGGTAAGCTTAGGAAATACTCTGTCCTGGGGGATCAACAGATTCTTGAACTAGTAGACGAATTCACTAATATACAAGCTATTTCTTATGATAGGAAAATAAAGTTTGTGATGAAAATAACATTCAGGAAAAGGAAGATTACACTCTATAGAACCTTGTTCATAACCACAAAAGAGATTTTATTTGACATAGAAAATACCAGGATGACTGAGCTAATCGGAGCAGGTATGGCCATAACTAATGCCACATTAGATAGGGAAACAAGGGATTAAAGGTAGGTAGCTTCCATGAGGAAAGAGTTAGACCACTTGCGACATCAAGATGAATATTACCAAAATTCAACCCAGGCAGTGGTACTCTTGAAAAGTGAGTTTCGACAGATGTATGAACAATTCAAAAGGGAGAGGGACCTCTTCACTGCCCGAATATCTGATTTTGAGGAAGATACCCCTATGGGGCTAGAAACCTGCAAAGAAATACAATGATGGTATGAGAAGGCACATCAATCCCTGGAAGAATCGAGATACGGAAGAACATGGCCTCTGATTGTTGATGGACAACAAAATTTCTCGAATAAGGAAGGCAATTAAACACTGGGTATACATGGTTTAGGAACCTAGGCGGAAAATGAAGGAGATATGGGAAGAGTGTGAGAAAAGTTGTGAAAAAAACAACCAAGAAATGAGAGGTATTTACCTGCCATAGTTTGGCCCATTGGAGGATTTCACCGATTTACATGATATAGTCAAGCGACATGCAGAGAAACACTAGGTATGCAAAACAAAGATTTTTTAGGCTTCAAGCATAATCCTGAGCCAATTGAAGAATTTTGTTGGCCCTTAACCAAGTTTTTGAGGAACACTCTGTGATATTTTACCGTTTTTGGGACTTCGAAAACTTGTCAAATATGGAGCGCAATGCGAAGTGGAAATCGTGGAAGCTAGACCCCTTATTTGGGTCATTTTTGGGTTTGGGGGGATAATGTAATGGGAAAGGGATGTCAGCCCATGGGTTTACCCATGCTTAGGCCCAAATTTGTATGTATAAATAGATATCAAGTAGATGTGAAGTAGGTGTGATTTCTTAATGCAATTGGTAGTGCATTTATGTGATGTTGAATAAGTGCTCTGTGTGAACCGTGTAAGGCTTGCAAGGTTAAGTGCAAGTTACTGTGAGGCTGCTATAGGAAGCTAAGTGTTGCAATGCAAGGAAGAAGGATCTAGCGAGTTGTGCAGATCTTTTGTCCTGTGCGAAGAGGGATTTGGATGGCTCTGTGTTGTAGCCTAATTAACTGAAGCTAATAAAGATGAAGACTTTGTGGATGTAGCCCCAGGGTGGGGGTGAACCATGGTAAATTTGTGTGTTGTGCTCTGTGCCTCGACCTGATGTGTTTGTCTCTTCCTTTGCTAAGTGCTTTGATGTGTTTAGATAGATCTATTTATGATTTGTGCTTCTGAGATACGAATGAATGTTAGATCTGGTATGTAATATGATTAGTGCTTGATCTATTGAACCTAATCTATATTGGTGTGGCTAAGTGCTAAATTATCTTAGATTTAAGTACATACTGCGATGCTCTGTGTTGTCTGTGAAGTATCATCAGGGTTGAATATTGATGAATAGTCCATGCTAGGTGATTTCTAAGTGTTATAATCATAGATCTGTGTCCTAGCTAAGGTTGCAGACACATGAGTCTCGCAACCACCCCTGCCTCTACCTCGGGTGAGACTTCATCTGCTTCACAAGTGTTGCCAAAAGGGTCAGTAATTAGGGTTTTGTTGGTGTGTTGTTGTAGCATTGAACCCAAGGTATTCCCCTATGCCAACAAATGGTTCCATTGCTGGGACCTGAAACTGTGATTGTTGGCAACTGAGCAGAAGAAGCTTTGTGCAAAGATTCGCCCTGAAATTGTCAAATCTTTGTGCATGGATCTATGCCCTAATGCACAATGATCCACTTGATCTAAAAAGCTCAGTGTTGAAGAAGGAAGGACATATCTGAAGGAAATAAGTCAGATCTGCAAGAAAAGAGGTTGATATTGAAGAAAAGAAGTAAGATCTGTAAGCTTTGTGCTCTGATAAAGGTAAGAATAGTTAAATGTTCTTAGATCTAGAAGCTTTGTGCCCTATAGAAGTGAAAGAAGTGAAAATGTTTATTTTTAAAGTACGGATTTAGGTATGCTTGATGGATTTTGTCCTAGCTTGAAAACTAGGGCATTGTTAGATAAAAAAATGTTTGATATGAATAGATTTGATAAGTATAATGATAGATATGTTATACCTATGCATAGAAAGAATTTTTGGACTAACCAATGCATGCAAAACCCTAGAAAGAAAATTTTGCAGGCTAGCCATTATGATCCTAGCATGCAGTATAAGAACAGTTGAGGATCATTGAATATAAAGAGAGGATTAACTCTTTGTTACATTTGCAGAAGACCAAGACATCTTGCTAAGGAATGCCCTGAGAGAACCCTAGTTGCCTTTGTTGTAAGGCTATGGACCATGAAGTACTGGATTTCCCTAGAATGATTGCTAGACTTGAAAAGTTGAATATGGAGCAAGCAAACTCTGAAGGATATCAAGAGACTAAGATTATAGAAGAACCCCAGAAAGAATCAGAGATTATGTTACTGAAAATGAAAGAAACCTTGGATGAACATAAAGATGTCATTTTGTCAGAGATCTTTAAAGAAAAGGAGAAAATCAAAGTAAGAATACGAGACTTCGACATTGACTATGCTCTGGATGAGGGAACACAGATGAACATTATGACAGAAAGTACTTGGGAAACCCTAGGAAGGCCTGCTATGGTTCCTTCACTAGGAAAAGTAGGGTTGTTTAAAGGAAAAATGGTAACCCTCTGTGGCAGGATTACCCAGATAGCTATGAGTACCCATGGAGCTTCGACAGAGGAAGAATTCAAAGTTATTATATTTATTGAGGACCATGCCCCATTTCCAGCTTTGTTAGGCAAGATCTGGATTGAAAAAGACCAGATCCAAAGAAAAGAAGAAAAGAAAGCTCTAGAACAAAATAAGCAAGAACTCATGGAATTTATGACTAGAAAGATTGCCTACTTGATGGAAGAACAATAGAACAGATCTAATCCATTGAACACTAGGGACTTGGATATTGAAGCTATAAGATCATTAGAGGAACCACAGAAGACCGAAATACCTAATCCATATAATGAAGGAGTATTACCCTTGGATCTGAAGAAAGAATCTCAGCATCACAAAGTGACTATGTCAAGAGAAGATAAGAATCAGAATGGAAAAAGGATGACCGAGACAAAGCTCATTGGGAAGAAGGCTAGAAATATAAGTAATATGATAGCCAAGATTGAAAAGTTACAAAAGATTTGAAAGGAAACTTCACTGAAGAAAAAATCACATGAATTGAGCTTCGTCGGGATATCAGAACAATGACATATGGAATTTCTCCATGGCGAGGCAATATAGTCATTGGATCGATAATACCCGTTCGAATTCCACCCACAACAGACATAAAAGAATTAAAGGATCACCACCAAACTATTGGACCATGCCATAACGAATGGATGAATGTTCATGGGAGCTACATACCCATTGCAAGTAGACCATTGATGAATTTCCTATTTATCTCATCACGCCATGCCCGAAGAACACTTTTGCCAACTGAAAAGTCGAAGCCCACAGAACTAGTGATTTTCTACAGTGATCATTGCAAGTAGATTGTTCATCCTAGTGCAGCATTTTGAGATCATCATGACCCCGATTATCTTTCCTAAGTGCGTATGTCCAACAAGCTTACCGCACTTGAGGAATCTGTCATAGAGTTCCTTCTCTATTTAATGACTGAGAGAGCTATGTCGAAAATAAGAATGTCCATTGGAGTCCAAGCATCATCAATAGGAGGAGTGAAAGCCTCCTCGTTGACTGCTCGAGCAGGAACATCTTGAGTTGGCGCAAAAAGAAGAACTAAGCATAAGGACAATATAGCCAATGAAAAGTTAGCACCATCCATCCTACTAGCTTACATACCTCCTCTGAGTGGTGAGATTAACAAGGAAAGTTTCCCTAGAGACTATGAATACACCCTAGTCACTACATATCTACCGAAAGGAGTATGCACCTACTATGCAGATCAAGACAAGGTTACAACGTTGAAGTTTTGTGACTTCAACCTAGGGGACCATAAATCTTACAGTATGCTCGCACCGTATAATTACTTGATGAGAACTAAGGGAAAGAATTTGATGCTCATCCCTGAGAAATGGATGATGAACCTCGCGCAGTCTACTCTACTCAACATTATGAAAATATTGCACTTTGGCAGACACCAGGAGGTGAATGCTTTTGTAAAATTGCTGCTAGAAAGTTACCACGAAGGATACATGTGGTTATATTGTCGCATAACTATTGATATGGCGCTCATCAATAGGATCACCAGGCTTAGCATTCAGTTCCCTGATCCTCATGAGTACTATCCTGGAAAGACCGCAGACCATGCTCTTGCACAGAAGATCAAAGAAGCCAATGGAAATGTTGAGAAAGGCGCGAAAGGCTACAAGGTAGCTTCTATTGAAAGTGTCACAATACGCCTCGCATTCCAACTGATCGCAGGGAATTTGGTACATAAGAATCGACCAAGACAAGTATTTGGCTTTGTAGTTGACCTCGCAGGAAAGTGCACAGAGGTACTATAGATGAACTAGGTGAAGTACCTGGTGAATCAACTAGATATTGACTACAGATAAGACTAGGATAAGGGGCATGAATTCCATTTTAGTTGGCTCCTGATACTGATCAATTTTGTTGCATGGGAGCTACTGGAAGGCACAACCTTCCCGTACCTTCACCCCTTTGAGCCACTAGCCACAAATTTCAATACATTATGCTACTCGAATGACATGAGCAAGCAATGGCAATCAAATGTCGTTTTCCACGCATACTATAAACAACTGAAATAATCCATAAGGAGTTAACCTTACATAAACCTGAACACTTTGCAGATATTTTGACCTCTGATAAAGTTCAACACGGACCGCCACTTTATATACCTAACCCCACATGCTGATGAGCACCAGAAACAACTTCAGTCCTATTATAAGCTGACAGAAGA